>JAENPR010002828.1:0-39491 GCA_018135685.1 Themeda triandra
TCGTAGATTGTTATGAATAAATTTACTAGGGTAATTATGAAAAAAAAGTTGACTTCAAAAGTTACGTAAAAAAATATATTAATTAAGTTAAGCTAATGAGTTATATCTAGTAAAATATTATACATAAAAGTTATTTATATAAGTTATGCACATAACTTTGTCAAGTAGTAAGGTATACGTTTAAGTATGCGTATAACTTTATTGTTAGAAAAGTAGAGAACGAGACAGCGAGTTGATGCAAATGATGATTGTCAATTCCATTGAACATTGTTGTACATATATATACGAGCCTATAGAGCGGTTACAAGTGTGAAAGAGGGAGGGGGTGAAAAGACACCCCTTGGATTAATCCTAAATTGAGCACTAAATAATAATTCTCAACACTCCCCCTTGATTAATTTGCTCCTTGTAATCTTCACTGTTCATCAATTATGCATCATTACAAATCTTTGGAAAACCCTATCGGAAAAACCAAAGTAACACTAGTATACCAGGCAAAACTCCTTAAAACCCAGTGGGAAAAACAAGGAGAAACACCATGTTATACAATCACCAATGTTATTAGACCCTTTGAGACAAACCCAAAGCCTTAGTCGAAAAACACCTTGACCATATAAGATCAATATGCCTCAGATATCATCTTCCAAAAACCCCGGTGGGAAAAACTAGATGATATAGCATATATCTTTATGTTGACATTGCCCCATCAAAAACTTTATATGAGAAACCTCAAAAGGAAAAACTCATATAAAGAAAAGAGTACAATGTATCTTATGTTCCAATATCATCCACCAAAAAACCCTATATGAAAAATATGGATAATATGGCATAGCCTTGTGTTGATATTGCCTCATTAAAAAATTTATATGAGAAACCCAATGGGAAAAACTCATATAAAGAAAAGAGTGCAATATGATATTTGCAACAAGTTATTAATCAAGGAGATTCTCCCCCTGATAATCAAATTATTGACTAGGGAGTCTCTCCCCCTGATACTTGCTAACCTCAAAATAATTAAATTCATACCAATATACTCACACATAAGAAGTGTGGAATATGGTAGACTTTGTGAATATCTATGCGAGATTATCACAAGACTTAGTTTGCAAATGTTCATATGCCCATATTACCTATGAGACTGAACCATCTTAGTGCAAAAATATTGCGCTGAGTATAACTTGTCTCTATCTACACAACACAAGTTACATTATCTTTTACAGATAATGACCTTTGATTCAATAGAATCAATGCCACATAATCTCAGTATGTGATATACCATTCTGTCAAGCTATACACATTCATGTGAAGCCTTGTAAATAAAATATCAGAATGATTATTGGAATAGTCACTAATGTCTATTTAAAGACTTTCACAAAAATGGGTTTTCCATATTTATGTAAAGTCTACTTCAATGATCTGGAATTTGGGGATCTATATAAATAACCTAATCATTATATCCACATAATTAGATCATGGATTATACCAAGACCGCATGTGCTATTTTAAGATATCAAAAAGATATTCTTAACTTTAATCCACCAACATTTGGTAGGATTAGTGCTGCTACTAGATAGCAAATCATTGCAAATAATATCCGACCAGGAAATTTGCAAGATATATTAGCACATAAATAGTATAGAGATAATGGACCACATGTCCCAATATCTCATCTCAATCACTATGGCATAAAACAATCTTCCTCTATCATGAGGTAGAACAACCATAGGATACCTTCATATTGAATCATTCAATATGATGTGGATATAGATAGCTTTAATACAAAAACCTGGGAGAAGATATTTAGATCCTAAACACAAAATGAAATTTTGGTTTAGACCATATCTCCCATCTCAAAACTCCATCTTCGAGTACAACGTGCTATCAACATGGTTTATTACCAATGATGTCAAGATTATTGATAATCATATGACACTATGAAATCCAATCAGGGACTTCAAAAATGAATAACACGTGTAAGTGTAATCAGATCTTGTATCCCTTCAATTGATCAAGGAATACACAAAATCGATTGTACCAAATTCGACTTAAGTGCCTCAAGCCATATAATGACTTAAGCAATACACAATATATGTTGCGATTTTGTATATGAGGATTGGGTATGTGAACTCCTTCCGTAAGCTTCACAAATACTTCAAATCAAGTGATCATATGCGATCACTACATCTATCAACTGCAAAAGATAGATGCTTTTGTACTGCCAATCAAAAGGTAGTATCGGAAATTTATAACTTACTATGGAGAATAATTTTGTTGAAAATCAATGCATGGGCTTTGCGTAAACCCCTTGTGCTACTAGTCTTGCTTTGTATCTCACCACCACATTGTTCTCAATCCAATCTAGGATGAAAACATTTTGTACCCACAGTAAAGGTACCACAAGATGTTGGCATCACAGCCCAAAAACATCTCTTTTCTGGTGAGCAAGACTATCTCTGCATGTACTACATCACTCAACAAGTTCCAATAAGAGTGAAAAGCACTCTGCCATGGTCTTATTCACTGGATGACTTAGAGTGTTGTATACAATTTATTCGAGAAGTATGTGTTGACACATGTAGCCTTTATATAATATAACATAATTCTCCAATTATCAATCAAAACTCAAAATTCCTTGAACGACTCATCGTGACTTCCGAAACGAGAGTCGGTGGCTTTCCGATATTCTAGCATCGTATTTAGGTGCACCTCGTAGATAGGTTTGCGGATGACTTCTATCCACTGGGTAATAACCAAAATTTACCCACTAAATATTGCCAACCATAAAGGTTGACCTGCATTTACTATCTTAGAAGGAAAACCTTCTATTGCTAGCATAAATAATCTTGCTTTATGTCCATACTTCTCCCCCTCTTATTTGCAAATGGGAGTTGAGTGGTTTTACTTATTACCACTACTCTTTCGGCACATACTTGCAATGGATTAATGATCAAGAATGCATTTGGCAGCTTATTTGCAATATTATGCAAATCATCAATTCTTTGAACTCAAAGTTCAGTTCATTTAGTACGTGATCCCGAGCTTGAAATGTCATGCATTCCAAATATTTTCCCGGCATTATATATGGTACTAATCTCCCCCTAATGCCCGGAAAAGCTCATTATTATAGAACCAAAGATACGGGTTGTAAATAGATTCTCCATAAGAGATCGAAATACTTAACAATCGATGGAGATTGAAATCTCTCGTTGATCCCGCCGAGTGTAAACCCATCAATGTATCTTTAACGGTGGTGAGAATGGTACGTATATAACGTAAACCAATCTTACGCAAATAGGAAATCTTCATGGATTCCCACGTACTAAATGCATATAGGGGATATGCGTTAATCATAAGTCGAGTGTGTAAATCTACATGACCCCAATACAAAATTGGCAAATAGAAATTTATTAACAATAGTCCTACTATGACTTTGATGTCATATTCATAGATTCCAATTATCCATTTGGATATATAATGAAACTTTTCTTATACCTTACAATCGTCATTGTAGGCATAAAAGTTCAGTGATGTTCAGGATAATGCACATAAATGAGGCATTATCTACCAAATGCATGGTTGAGTGTGGATACTTCACACACTCTAGATCATCGCATAGATACATCTTTACAACCATGAAATGCCTGAACAAAGTCTATATATAAAATATTTGTATTGGACCCATACATATTCTTTTGAATATGACCGAGGAATCTAAGATATTCAACCTGATTTTAAGATAAGAGGTTCCCTGTGGAACATATCATATCCACACTTTGGGAGAATCATGACCAAAAGAATTGCCAATAAATTTTCACACATCCTTTCGGATGGCCAAGTTGATTATTCCAAATCTTGAATGTATCAACAATGTGAAAAACTCTTATATGCAACATGTAGTAGGAAAATGGTTGTATGCATAATACAACCGCAATGAGACTTATCTCATTACTTATATGCCATATCCAATGTTGTCCTTTTGTGTTTCAAAACGAAAACATATTTGGATATCTCTATAATTTGGCAAGGTATGAGTTTAATTAGGACATAACTAAATGTCCTCAACTATTAACTTGGTATCCATAGGAAGAATGATAGTGGTAAAATAGGCCAAACTATCAGCGCATCATAGAAGTGATGGCCAAAATTATTCCCTCTTCTTGTCATAAGAACCAGGAATATTTTGCTCCCTTAATTATAGAGTTTGTGGTACAAATGTCCACTAGGCACATATTATTCCATGTTGGAATGATTACCGTACAATCTATATATGACAAGAAACCAATAAAATTCTCATCTAATATATAGAAATCCATAAATATTGTCAAGTATCAAATTCATCAATATGATACTCACAATAATTATACATTGACAACAAGTGTTACAACATATTTTGATGGACATTTTATTAAACAATATCAATGGACCATGAGATTATTTTAAATCTCAAAACATGTCATCTGAAGTATACTCGATGATCATGTTGTCCATGTATTTGACGTTCTCTTATGAGAAAAAGGAGGAGCATTGTGACATGATCCTGAAGGATCCAACAAAATCAACCTCCTAAATAGCTTTAGATTAAGATTAAAATGCTTCAAATCTTCTTTCTTAGCTACTGTTTTATCCCTTATCGACTTTGATATAGATCAATTTCAAATTTAAGAGTATGACATTATTTAGCACTATGCTAAACACAACCACCTATATGACATTATTCTGTCATTATGGGGTTCAACTTTGTCATGACTCATTTGCACATTAGGCCCTTTGTTTCTATCATTGGAAGCAAACTGTATGAACAATAGGATCATAGTCTTCTTAGTTTTAAAACTAGAAACACGATCCACTCATGGTTAGCCTCAAGCTATATGAGTTTATTTATGTTCATAGTACTCCTAAAGAGTATATCATAAAATATGTGCATTTCCTTCCATAAGATATTCTTGTAGATAATCTTTATGGATATAGTACCTAAGCAATAGTAAGGCACAATTTTCTCTGATCTATAATAAATAAGCCCTAATTGAGGGCATTAAATTCTTTTATTAGTTTACGGGATAAAACCAACGTTAGTGTCCATTGTCCATGTGGGATATTGATGCCATCAAGAGCGAGTTCAAGAGACTCCTCGAAGTCAATATTCACGGTATGTGATAAACCATTGATTTAATGAATTTACACCTAAGGTATATTCACGGTATGTGATAAACCATTGATTTAATGAATTTACACCTAAGGTAAACTCAAAATCATTATGGTAATGTTGTAACTTCTTATGCAAAATTTAGGGGTTCCATATCTTGTCACTTTGTTTTGGATTGTTGGAGGTAGTCAACAAAAACCTTCCAACAATTAGAGGTAATCACAAAGATGTGTAGACCTCATGAACACTCATATTAATGTTAGCACACATTGTAGATAATCTCTATGTTCGAAACATAGAGTAGATCTCTCAGTAGGAGGCAAATAAATTGCTGCTATAGGCACAAGTGGTAGAGACTTGGGCATTGGTTGCGGTATATTTTTTTATGGTAAATGCCATCATTCATTTGGGACAATGCCCAAGTCTCTACAATGGTTGTGGCACCGTGCAATTCAAATTTTTTTAAAACAATAATTTGGGACAATCAAGTGGGCCAAATAATTCAATAACTCTCATTAATTGTCTATATATGGTTAGATAATCTCAAATGCCAAAAGACATAGAGTAGATCTTTAGCAGTAAGCAAATAAATTTGCTGCCTAAGCATGGTCTCTAGGCAGGATAATTCATTTCTAAACTAAACGCAACCTTTGCTTAGTACTCTACTACACCATGTATAGCACAAATTAATGATTAAACAATGGTAATCACTACAATAGTGTAAGCCATAATCTTCTTTATTACTTTGGAATGAACATTATATAGGTAATCATTTAGTCGAATGGACATGATGTAGACCTTTAGTAATAGGTGATTAAATCACGGCCGATGGCACGGTCTCTAGGCCGAATAATCTCAAAGGATTAAGCGCAGCCAATGCTCCGAACTCCATTACCTAACGTTCTCATCTCAAAATAATAGAGAGCCAATGCCTATATCTCCATCACTTGTGTTAGGATCCCAAATATATCTAAGATATGAATATAACAATTTTTTTTTGCATAAACCATCATTAATTAAGAAAATCTTAATTAAGAGAATCAACCGTTGTTAAAATGCAAGTTTATGGAAAACTATCAAATTAACAAGGTTAACAAAGTACAGGAATAAACATGTCACTGTGCTAAATTTAACAAGCACATAGAGCTATAGTTGGAGAGTGGCATAATTATTGCAAAATCCGATAGGATCGAAGCAAAATATGCACTTTATATGTTAGCCTCACTCGCAAAAATGGTGTGACTGCCATTTTGCTTTTCCGAACTAGGCCAACCTAGTCCACGACAAACTCTGTACGTTTAGACATATATAATTTTCTGGTCTAATCAATGTACACGAGTAAAAACTCTTCCGTACAAACAGTGTTAAAGTTCATGACTAAAACATAAAATCATAGACACAGAAAATGTCTAAACATTAACATAGTAAGTCAACTGCAATATATTATATTATGATGCAATTTTATAACGACACATAAGTCTCAAGAAAAACTATTTACACTCAACACTACTAGAATCAACGAGTTTCCCTAGGGTTAATAATCCTAGGGAAAGGCTGAAAAACGGTAGGGGAAACGATTTCCCTAGGGTATTTCGTAGGGAAATCCCCCTAGGGAGGAATTCGACGGGAAAGACAGGGTTCCCCTACGGTTTCTATCAAAACCGTAGGGAAACATTCTTTCCTAGAGATTGTGTCCCCTAGGGAAACTTCCTCAGAAAGCTACAAAGCAGCCTCCTTAGAATCTTTCCCTAGGAATCAGAACTCTAGGGAAACAATATTTTTTACACAGATTTATATTTGAATTCAAATATAGATTTATATTTAAATTCAAATACACAAATATTTTAAACTCAAATTAGCACTCATTTCATCCCATCCATAACCACAAATCCATACATTTAGAGGTATAATATCATAATACAACCATGCCATCCATCCATTCGGTGCCCATTAGTACTTACAACAAAATGCAAACTCATGGTTTGACAACAATCTAAAGAACAAATGGCCAGTTGTCAAAAAAAAAAAAAAAAAAAAAAAACCAAGAACAAATGGCCATGAAATACTCCACTTATTCACTCCAGCACTTGTCCCATTCGGATGACCACGAAACACTCCCCAAGCGATCCTATACTTATTGTTTCCACACCAACAGATGAGCCAAAGGTACCGGGCTACCAGCCTGTGAGATTAAGTAGGTCTAAAGTTAGAAAAATGTTAAATTAAATGCATACAAGGGCCATGTTAAAATACACACGGTAACAAGACAATTGAGTGGATATTGATTGGCAACATGCAGTATATATTGTATCCAAATTACCAAGTCAGTCTCAGTATCTTATTATCATTTTAACCGGCATTCCTAACTTCAAGTTGTAAGTCTGGCTCTCTAAAATATTTATCATTCCACATGTTTTATGCGAGAGAATAGCCATACACAACTGCAGCATACACAACTATCAGCCGAACATGTTCATGCAGTTGCAGCAAACACTAAGTCTCTACAATAAGGAAGGCAGCATCAAAGCCTAAGTCATCCATGATCCCTTGAGAAAATCAAAATAATGCTATAATCTGTACATAATTTAATAGATAGGAAATAGGAATATTTGTCTTTCATTATCTTGAAAGTGATCTCTACATGGACTGGGACATACATGGCTGAAACCAATTGGCTTTCATAATATCAGAAAGACGTATAGTAAGGCAGAGGCGAATCACAATCTCTTCCGACACTAATAGGCTAAGCAAAAGTTATTTAGTACATGTAATAAATCATATATAAGCTAACCATTGGCCATTGCCTCGAATTAACACTTACTCACATAGACTGAACAATAAAAAGCTGAGCGCAATACTATGAAGTTTAAACTTTGAAGCAACGGAACTGCAGTACTTAGATTGTAGAATTGCATACCTGTTAATCTGTCACCCAATGGGACATGGAATTGGGTCCTAAAATCCTGTGGCAGAGATCCTCAAAACTGTGCAGATATGACATAGCAGAAGAGATCAATTTTGTTAAAGGATAACAATCATGAGTTAATTTGCTATCATTCTTGTCCAACTCATTCTGAAAAATGTAGATGTCTAAAGCCTCCTGCAGCTCAGTAAAGGACACGAGAAGATAAAATTAGAACATGAGAAACCATAAACACACTACACGATTAATAAGATTAAAAGTTTAACAGTCTGAGAACGGGGTACTTACAGATCCGAAGTCCCAACAAAGAATCACGTGGGTCAGGAGATCCTTGCAGTGAGCGTGGGGGTAGATCTGTGCGCCACGGAGGTCAGAGGGGAGATCTGCAGCATAGTTTCTCTATGCGGCGGCGCACGGAGGAAACGACGGTGTGCATGGCTCCTGGAGGAAGCGGTGGCAGCCCGCGCCCCGCGCCGTGCTCGGGTGCCGCCGGCCTGCTCCGCGCGGCATGAAGGTCGGACGGAGCAGCGACGGCACGCGGGGGGAGCGGTGGCCTGTGGCGCGCGGAGGGAGCGGCCCACGGCGAGCACGGAGGGAGCTGCCGCGTCCTGCGTCCCGCGGTGCTCGGGCGCCGGCGGCGTGCTGCGCGTGGCACTGAGGGAGCTTCGCATGCGGTGGTTTGGATGGGCTGAAGGGAAACTGGTTCGGCGGCGGTGCAAGAAATTTTCACGGGGAGCTATTCAGGAGATAGGGTTTGGGTTCAGTCCTTCCCAACGAATTTTATCTATTTCCTAGGGAAACTCGTAGGGAAAGAAGCCACCCGACCTCATTCCTTCTAACCATCCCGACGAAAACAAGAATTTCGTAGGTAAAGACGAGTTTCCCTACGGTTTTACCAAATAATCCTAGGGAAATATTTCTTTCCTAGAGTGCTTGAAAACGGTAGGGAAAGAAATATACCCTAGGGAAACTCGTTGATTCTAGTAGTGCAAGTAAATACTTTGCATCATAATTTGTTTAGATACGAGATCTTAAACAAGCATTCATATAAGGTATGAAAACAATATATATTGCAGTAATATATAGAAGGCTAAACATGAACACAGGAATATACATTAATAATAATCAATTCAATGTAAATTTCTTTCAGGAGTTCACATAAAAGCTAAGGATTTATGTGCAAAATGGCACAACCTTATCGCTTTCCATCCCAATCTCACGGACGTACGGTTTCCATTCGGGAAACGTCGCTCGGCCTCGGGCCTTTGCGACCGTGATGGCGCTGCCGGCTGCTGCCTCCGCCGGTCGGTACGCGACCATAGGGCGCGCAGTCACCATCGCTGCCGTGGGACCCTGACTGGTCCAGGCTGCCGCCGCTCGCCGGTTTGGAGCCGCAGAGCAGCAGCCGTGCGGAGCCGCCTGCCTCGAGTGCAGGCGCACCACCGCGCGTGGGCTCAGGCACGGCCGCACGGGACCGCCTCTGCGGGTACTGCCGATTCGGCCGTGGCCATGGCCGCTTGACGCACTCGCGCCGCTGCCGGGAGCCAGCGAAGCGTGCATCCCACATCCTTGTCGAAGAAGTGGCCAGCAACGTCTCGATCCCGACAACGATGAAGCCCATGACAGTGAACCCGATGAGAGTGAGAAGAATAGAATCGACGATTGAGAAGGTACGAATAGTGGCAGTTACCTCAATTCAATCCAATAATTCCTTCTCAAATGCATCATATTGGTCGAATTCGTAGTTCATTCGAACTTGACGAAAACGGCTTCTCGTCTGTTGTGTCCTAGGAGGACAACGCGTCTCCTGTTCTTGGCGAACTCCCTGACGAATTCTCCACAACAGCGACGCTAGGGGCTTCCTCTTCGGCGAAGTACTATTCTGTACCAACGCCGATGGACTCTCTGGTGACTACTCCGGCGAAGAGAACTTCTGGCCTGTGGAGAGCACGTTGCTGATAACGTGTTAGAAAAGTAGAGAACGAGACAGCGAGTTGATGCAAATGATGATTGTCAATTTCATTGAACATTGCTGTACATATATATACAGAGCCCATAGAGCGGTTACGAGTGTGAAAGAGGGAGGGGGTGAAAAGACACCCCCTTGGATTAATCCCAAATTGAGCACTAAATAATAATTCTCAATATTTATAACTTTTAAAAAAGAAAAGTTGCGGAAATATTTTTTTTGCAAAAAAATATAAAGTTGCGGGTGTGTCTGATCGATTGCTGGATTTGAATCCGGTGATCGTTCGCGAATTAGTGGAGTGGCCTTTGCGCTCCACCTGCTACTGCAGGCGTCTGACTGCGGTCCTAGCTGTTGGAAGGTCAAGGTCCTCGAGACGAGCGGGACTAAAGGTAAAATTCGAAGGTCCATTCTCTACCAGCGACGACATGGGAAAACTAGCTCAGGTGATACGAGAGCTGCCAATCATGCCATCCACTTTTGATGTGTATGTACTGAGTGGAGAATGGATACTCCTTGTGGGTTTTAAGCCTTTGTGATTTAAGGGAGCTTAATCCGTAGTAAGTGCTCTAATGTGGTTTCGAGGATAGTGGCAATTATAAAACCCTATGCCCACACCACACCCATCCAGAGAAAACATAGCACGTCAAGGTTCAGTGTGCATTGAGGAGGGCGGTAACTTTTGCCTCGACGCTCTGAGTAGTACCGCTCGGCTCTGCCGCAGTATCCCCTCGTTCTCTACCTTCAAGTTCCACCGCCGGCACCCTGCCTCCTCCCCGGCGTGCTCGTCGGCGGCAAGGCAGGTGGGCCGGTTCCCTCCCTCCGGTCCCCTCTTCCCCTCTTCCTCCTCCTTGTAAGATTCCCCAATCAATAAGAACCCTAGATGGGTGCGTCCATGGCCATAGTCCTCCTCACCTTCGTCCTTTGGAAGACGGGCTTGTTCACGGCAGCCATGGTGGCCAGCGGGAACAACCTCCAAGCTTTTGAGGTGAGTAACAGAGTCAACATCACCGGCATCTTCTACGACATCGCCGATCTCGCCCCGCCGGCTGAAGGAGCGAAGGATTTCTCGTTGCTGTTCATCCCAGTCTCTGTCTTCTCGGCGATGATGGCTGGGGAGCACTTGGAGACGGCACACCTCTCATCGGCGAAGCTGCCCCCGCCGTCCCTGCGTCGACGGCGATTTGGTGGCCACGCGAGCCACCACGCACAAGGCACCGACGACACCAGGAGGCCTGCGTACCCGATGCCGCGTCGCTCGCGGCGAGATCCATCTACGATGACGTACTCCCGTTCGTGGTGGAGCTGGTGCCGGCGGCTGACCTGGCTGCCGCAGCACAGCTCTCGCGGAAGCTCCACACGGTGTGCGTTGAGCTGCACCGCCATTCGCGGCGGCTTCCCTGGCACGTCTTGCTCCTCCAGACCCACGGCGGGGACAGGAGGCTCCGGTGCGCCGTGGCGGACGACCTCGGCTCGGGCGCCTGGTTCATGCTGCGAGTTGCGCGGTGCTGCCATCCGAGGCGGATGCCCTGGCGCATCACTCTCCTCCAGCCCGGAGGGGGAAGGGGCGGGGCCCTCTGGTGCGCCGAGGCGAACGCCGTGCCGGCGTTGCTGCGCTACTCCACCCCCTTGCGACTCCGCATCTTGCATTGGGCCGGCTCGCTTTCCTCATCGGATCTCGTTGCACGCCGCAGAAGATCCGCATGCCCGTGATCACCTGCAATGTGGGCCCGTGAAATTGGAGGTGGAAGGCATGCAGATGCACTTCGTGGAGGAAGGCATGCAGATGCGCTTCGTGGAAGGAGCAGCTTCCTGCGCTATCCATCTCTGACACGTGCCCTCCACCTCAAAGCATAGAATTTGCTTCCGGTGTTGACCATACAAAGCAGCCTATGGTCCTCTTGTCCACTACACTGTGCAGACAGCTACTTCTCTGGCGTTGGTTCGACGAATTTGCCTCCATCTGGGTTTTCAGTTCGAGCTTCTACTACCTCCGGCAATGACAAAAATAACATACTTCGGTTGCCGGCATGTTTTCCTTTCAACGGCTCCACCGACCCTCTCTTCACCGTCGCTATGCGCGGTCAGTCCATCCGGATGCACGCGTCTTTGACGCCTCTGTGTATACCCCACGCTGGCAATATCGTCTTTTTTTGCGCTTCAGTCGACACTGTTGTCTTTTATTTCGGTCACAGAACCATGATGTAATCAGGTCTTCTTCGAAAGACCTCTTTATAATAGGGTTGTTTTGATATATGATATATGTTGTTGTTAAAAAAAAAAGTTCAGCGTGCATTCATTCATGCATGGGGAATTTGTCGTACCACCATATTTGATGAGGGGCCCTTTTCACCTATACCAAGCTAGTCGATGAGATGTTAGATTGTTCACACCTCCTAAACTACAGGTGCCTGACTTGTACCGCCAGTGACCTCGCTTGTTTTGCAGCCTGAAAAGAAGGCACGATGTCCACTGGACTGGAATCCTACAGCTAGAGAACGACGCCTGAGTGTACAGAAAAAAAAAGCAGACACCTGTTTATTAGCAACACCCTAGATTGTTAGGTCTTTGTACTACTCAAGACAGTCTGACGGTATAGATTAGGAGTACAACTTAGTGATGGTATATATAAAAAATTCTTTATTTTATTTTCCTGTGCTTTAGCTTTGGTATTTATTAATTTCAGAATCTTTCTTTACCAACCAAAGGGTGAAAAGAGCAACATGAGAGAATACGTGAGTATGTTTCTCTTGTCTTTGTCGTCCTCTGCATTTATTATGTCCACTATCTTTTCTTCACCATAAGTAAAGGCACACCATGCAATCAGTATCCTTTAATTTGGAATCTGCTTTAGTTAAGTTTTTGCAACTCAGGCCCTGTTTAGATCTTTACTCCAAAACTTTACACCTATATTGCAGCACATGCATAGAGTATTAAATATAGACAAAATAAAAAACTAATTGCACAGTTTGCCTGTAAATTGCGAGACAAACATTTTGAGCCTAATTAGTCTATGATTAGACAATAAGTGCTATAGTAACTAATTGCTAATGACATATTAATTAGGCTTAATAAATTTTTCTCAAAGTTTATAGGTGAGTTCTATAATTAATTTTGTTATTAGTCTATGTTTAATACTTTAAATTGTGCCAGCATACACTTTATAACTTTACTTTACGCAACTAAACAGGCCCTCAGACTGAAGTACTGAACTTCGAGCCCTAAGCAAATAAAAGCTCTGTGCGCATCCTTATTATTATCTAACTAGGAGGATTCCCGCGCGTTGTCGCGGGCATGAATGGAGAATAAAAATATATTAGAATAGTGAACTGCCGAGCTGCACCTTGCATATGTCAAGATAAATTGCTGGTGGCAAATGATAGTAAATTGGTGAGATGGACGCATTTGCTTGTCAAGATAAATTGCTAGTGGCAAATGATAGTGGATTGTTGAGGTAGACGCATTGCATGTCAAGAGAAATAGATAGTGGTGTTGATAGTGCACTCCTAAGGTGGACGCGTTACATGCCGAGAGAAATAAATAGTAGGGTTTATCTATATAAGAGTTATAGATATGATCACGTGTTCAGCAAGCTCATGGTATTTTGAATAATGCTTCTCGAGAGAAACCCATTCTCTCTCACGTACCACATGCACCTCCCCGCTACCGGGTCAGCGTCTGCGGCAAGCCAGCAATAGCAGCGCGGCGAAGCACGCATGCCTATCTAGTGTAACTGGATACCAAACCAAAAGAGCAAAATGCACCTCCGGTCGCTGAACTTGGCTGAAGGTATCATCCAGGTCTCCGAATTTCCAAAGTAATATCTATAGGTCCCTAAACTTGGCAAATGGTGTCATATAGGTCCCTGAAGTTTTAACTTTATCACCACATATCCCTAAACTTGGCTGGTGGTGTCATCACAGTCCCTGAACTTCAAGGTGATCAGTAGGTCCCTAAACTACGAGTGCCTGACCTGCTCAGTCTGTACCGCCGGTGACCTTGCTCGCTTTGCAGCCTGAAAAGAAGGCACGATGGCCACTGGACTGGAATCCTACAGCTAGAGAAGGTCGCCAAAACGTAGAGAAAAAGGCAGGCACCTGTTTATTAGCAACTCCCTAATTGTTAGGTCTTGTACTACTCAGACAGTCTGATGGTATACATTAGGAGTACAACTTAGTGGTGGTATATATAAAAAAAATTCTTTATTTTAATTTCCTGTGCTATAGCTTTGGTATTTATTAATTTCAGAATCTTTCTTTACCAACCAAACGGTGAAAGAGCAACATGAGAGAATACGTGAGTATGTTTCTCTTGTCTTTGACGTCCTCTGCATTTATTATTTCCACTATCTTTTCTTCACTGCAAGTAAAGCCACGCCATGCAATCAGTATCCTTTCATTTGGAATCTGCTTTAGTTATGCTTTTGCAACTCAGGCCCTGTTTAGATCTCTACTCCAAAACTTTACACCGATGTTGCGGCACATGCATGGAGTATTAAATATATACGAAATAAAAAACTAGTTGCATAGTTCGTGTGTAAATTGTGAGATGAACATTTTGGGCCTAATTAGTCCATGATTAGACAATAAAGTGCTATAGTAACTAATTGCTAATGATAGATTAATTAGGCTTAATAAATTTGTCTCAAAGTTTACAGGCGAGTTCTGTAATTAGTTTTGTTATTAGTCTACGTTTAATACTTCAAATTGTGTCAGCATACAGTTTACAACTTTACTTTACGCAACTAAACAGGCCCTCAGACTGAAGTATTAAACTTCGAGCCCTAAGAAAATAAAAGCACTGTATGCATCCTTATTATTATCTAATATGATCACGTGTTCAGCAAGCTCATTGTATTTTGAATAACGCTTCTCGAGAGGAACCCATTCTCTCTCGCGTACGACACGCACCTCCCCGCTTCCGGGTCAGCGTCTGCGGCAAGCTAGCAATAGCAGCGCTGTGAAGCGTGCATGCCTATCTAGTGTAATTGGATACCAAACCAAAAGAGCAAAATGCATCCGGTCGCTGAACTTGGTCGGAAGTGTCATCCAGGTCTCCGAACTTCCAAAGTGATATTTATGGGTCCCTAAACTTGTCAAATGGTGTCATGTAGGTCCCTAAACTTTTAAGTTGATCACCACATATCCCTAAACTTGGCTGGTGGTGTCATCACAGTCCTGAACTTTTAAGGTGATCACCGTAGGTCCCTAAATTACGGGTGCCTGAACCGCTCTCAGTCTGTACCGCCGGTGACAGGGCTGACTTTGCAGCCTAAAATGAAGGCACGATGTCCATTGGAGTGGAATCCTACAGCTAGAGAACGTCGCCTGAATGTAAAGAAAAAAAGCAGGCGCCTGTTTATTAGCAACTCCCTAATTGTTTGGTCTTGTACTACTTAGAATGTCTGATGGTATAGATTAGGAGTACAACTTAGTGGTAGTATATATAAAAAAATTCTTTATTTTATTTTCATGTGCTTTAGCTTCGGTATTTATTAATTTCAGAATCTTTCTTTATCAGCCAATGGGTGAAAGCAGCAACATGAGAGAATACGTGAGCATGTTTCTCTTGTCTTTGCCGTCCTCTGCATTTATTATTTCCACTATCTTTTCTTCACCACAAGTAAAGGCACACCATGCAATCGGTATCCTTTAATTTAGAATCTGCTTTTTAGTTACGTTTTTTTGCAACTCAGGCCCTATTTAGATCTTTACTCCAAAACTTTACACCTATATTGCAGCACATGCATGAAGTATTAAATGTAGATAAAATAAAAAAAAACTAATTACACAGTTTGTATGTAAATTACGAGACGAACGTTTTGAGCCTAATTTGTCCATGATTAGACAATAAAGTGCTACAGTAACTAATTTCTAATGGTGAATTAATTAGGCTTAATGAATTCATCTCAAAGTTTACAGACAAGTTCTGTAATCAGTTTTATTATTAATCAACATTTAATACTTCAAATTGTGTCAGCATATCATTACAACTTTACTTTACGCAACTAAACAGGCCCTCAGACTGAAGTACGGAACTTCGAGCCCTAAGAAAATAAAAGCTGTGTATGCATCCTTATTATTATCTAATATGATCACGTGTTCAGCAAGCTCATGGTATTTTGAATAACGCTTCTCGAGAGGAACCCATTCTCTCTCGCGTACAACACGCACCTCCCCGTTACCGGGTCAGCGTCTGCGGCAAGCCAGCAATAGCAGCGCGGCGAAGCGCACATGCCTATCTAGTGTAACTGGATACCAAATCAAAAGAGCAAAATGCACCTCCGGTCCTGAACTTTGCCAGAGGTGTCATCCAGGTCTCCGTACTTCCAAAGTGATATTTATGGGTCCCTAAACTTGGCAAATGGTGTCACGTAGGTCCCTGAACTTTAAGCTGATCACCACAGATCCCTAAACTTAGCTGGTGGTGTCATCACAGTCCCTGAACTTTCAAGGTGATCACCGTCGATCCCTAAACTTGCTGGCAGTGTCATCCCGGTCCAAATATGGTCTAACTCACTCTATAAACTGGTCTGGCATGCAAACTCTACGTTGACGTTGTGTCAATTAATCAATCATTATTTATATAATATTTATCATAGAATTATAAATTATATAAAATAATTTATATGAGAAAAAATAAATTAATGTATTAAAATAATTTATAACAAATAATTAGGTTTAAATATAATACTATAACACTATTATTAAAACTTTTAATACCATAATAGATAAAAGTTACTTCTATAATACTACTATTAAAACTTTTATAATAATAATAAAATTAGAAGTGACCTTAATAAAGAAAAACTTTAAATACTATAGAAAATTTAATATTATTTTAACACTACTATTTTATACATAAATATTATATTAATTTTAGTATTTATCTATTTTAGTTTAAACCTAGTATATTTATTGTTATAAATTAGTTTAATATTTTAATTTACTTTTTGGTTCTGTAAATTATTTTATATAATTTTTAATTTCATGATAAATATTATATAAATAATGGTTGATTAATTGACACAACGTCTAACGTACAAGTTACGTGCCACACCAATTTGTAGAGTAGGTTAGACCACATTTGGACCAGGATGACACTGTCAGCTAAGTTTAGAGACCCACGGTGATCACCTTGAAAGTTCAGGGACTATGATGACTCCATCAGTTAAGTTTAAAGACCTGTGGTCACCTTGAAAGTACCTTGAAAGTTTAGGGATCTAGATGACATTATTTGCCAAGTTTAAGGACTTTAAATATCAATTTGAAAGTTCGGAGACGTGGATGACATCTCCGGCCAAGTTTAGGGACCGGAGGTGCAATTTGCTCAAACGAAAACTTGGCATGCACGCGATGCCATTCGCTGCTGACGATCAAGAGACCTAGCTCGAACATAGGAGTAGCTTGCAAGGCAAACTAGCTAGCTTGCCTTATATAGCATGCAATATGTCCAGGGGCCAACGACCAAACCTGATAGCTAGATCACGTAGTACACTGAAGCTTGTAATTGTACTAGCAGTCTACAGCTAGGTAGCGAGTAGGAGCAGCTAGCAATGGCAGTTCTTAATCATGGCGTCTACCTTAACGTGACAAGATTATGCCCACAAAACATCAGCTCGTACATCACAAACCTGACGGCATCCTACACTGACCAGAGCAACGAGCCGACCATCGTGTCCTCCTCCGTCATCATGTTCGTCCTCGCCGGGCTCTTCTTCACCCTCAACCTCTTCAGCGGCATCTCCGACGTGAGCGCCATCCTGGACCCCAAGGTCCGGCTCTTCCTCTCCTCGGCGCTCTCCCTCTTCCTCCCCGTCATGTCCTACCTCTTCTCGGAGGCCAAGAACGCGAGGTACACCACGAGCTCCAGTTCCAGCTCGACCTCGTCCACTGCCGGTGCCGCCGACCTCTCCCTGACGGCCGGGCTGATCCTGGTGTGGATGCTCCTGGTGGAGCTCCTCCGCAAGAAGGTGGACGAGATCCGCATGCGCGGCTACTCCGGCACCATCCAGCGCGCCGGCCGTGTCGTATGGCTGGGAAGCCTCGTCTTCTTCAACATCAGGAGCACCGGCCGGAAGGCGGTGTTCAGCATCCTCTGGATCCTCTGCGCCACCAAAGTGGGGCAGCGGATCGCCTTCACCGAGGTTGGGAAGCGCTCGTACGCCCATGGCAAGAACGGCTCCGTGCTCACCTCCTACATGGCTCAGATGCTAGACGCCTACGACCATGGTGACGAGCGGCATCGGGAGCAACACCCTGCACCTGCAGATGACCATGTCGACGTGGAGCATGGTGAACAGCAGGGTGGACAAGGAGCTGGAAACGAGCTGCTCAAGAGGTGCAACTACATTGTCATGGGAGAGAAGAAGCTGGTGAAGAAGGCTACCGCAGATGGCTACGAGTTCAACGACGTCACCTCCAACGACAGCATCGTCACCGTCGGTAAAGTCTGGGAGCTCGCCGAGTCCGACCAGCTCTTCGCCCACTACGACAAGAACCAACTCCTCAAGAGGCTCTGCCTCTCGTTCGCTCTCTTCAAGCTGCTGCGCCGGCGGTTCGAGCACCTGCCGGCGATGACCGACGCGGAAGCCCGCGACTGCCGGAGCCTCATCCTGGACGGCCTGTACAGCAACAACAACAACGGCGAGCGGGAGAGCGACGCAGCGGAGGCGCTGTTCCAGCTGATGAGCGACGAGGTGAACTTCCTGAGTGAGTACTACCACTCCGTCATCCCCGTCGTGTTCGCGAGCCCCTTCTTCCTCGTGGCAAACTACCTCCTCCTGCCCGTCGTCGTGGTCGCCCTGTGCCTCATGTCCATTGTCCTCTGCGGCAACGGCGACGCTGGCTATGCGTTCAAAAGCCTCGGCAGAGACAACTACACGTTAAGATCAGGAGTCCCAAAAATAGTCCTGTGCCTTGTAGCCAGAGCTGCCAATAGATCTCCCCCAGCCTTCTTCTCCCTGGTAGACCTTGCTATCACCGTGTTTCTCTTCATCATCTTCTTCTACGAGGAGATATGGGAAATCCTTGTCTTCCTCCTCTCCAACTGGTTCATTGTATCAGTGCTATGCAACTACACCGCCAAACGCCATTGGCGCGAGAGCGCCACCTTCAGCGGAGCCTTCCGCTGTCTCCTGTGGCTACGGAGCAAGATGAGGCATGGCGACCTTAGGCTAAAGCAATTCTCTGTGATGAACCTTCGTTGGCCACTCCTTGTACCATTGTTCGCCCCACTCTCCTTGGCGGTAAGATCGGAGCCGCCGCCTGACAGCTTGAAGCGATCCATCATAGATTGCCTTGTGAGGCATTATCGCGACGACACCCCTCTCACCAATGGCAACTCCGTGTTGGAAAGGCACCATCTCTCCACGCAGCTCAAATGGGCTTGTGACAGCAACAGCGTCACCGAGGTCATCCTGACATGGCACATCGCCACCAGCATCTTGGAGGTCAAGTGTGCCCCTCAGAGTAAAGACGAAGTAGCTCTCAGCAGGGTGGCAACTAGGCTGTCCAAGTACTGCACTTACTTGGTGGCGTTCCATCCGGAGCTGCTACCGGACAACAAGGAGAAGGCGGAAAGCGTGTTTGACGGCATGAAGGTGGAGCTGAAGAGCATGCTCGGGTGTCCGGCGTACTTTCTCTCATCCAAGAGTACGAGGGTCAAGAGGATCATGGAAAGAGTGCGGGAAATCCATGTGGAAACATCAGGCCAAGACAAAGCAGCAGAAGGCCATATTGATGAGAACAAAGTTGTGTTGAATGGAGCAAAGCTAGCAGGAGACTTGCTAAGCCTAATAAGGGAGGAAGGTAACCGTCCTGAAACAGTGTGGAAGGTGTTGGCGGATGTGTGGACGGAGCTCATCATCTTCGTGGCGCCGTCGAACGAGGAGGAGCGTGTGAAGGGGCATGAGCAGGTCCTGGTGCAAGGTGGAGAGTTCATCACCGTGCTTTGGGCGCTCACCACCCACATCGGCATAACTCGGCCGACCCCGAACAAGCGATCATCAACTTCAACAACTGGACGTCTGTAAGCTTGAGAAGACTGGACCTGTATGCGTGTGTCAGCATGGAGCGCTAGTTCTCCATTTGTGCTTAATTCCCCCGTGCAGCCGTCTTGATGTTTTTGTTTGCACATGAGATTGCATTTTCTGTGTTGGCTTCATCATTAATTTTGTAGGGGGGTCGGTTTCTTGATTTGTTTTCCCTACTCCTTTGGAAAAAGGAGACGTTTATCAGATTTTGTGTAATATAATGGTACAAATCCAGCAATCATGTCACTACTGGACTCCGGTGCTTTGCCGAGTGCCTCCGAATATACTCGTCAAAGCCCTTGCCGAGTGCCACACTCGGCAAAGAACACTCGGTTAAAAAAGGTTGGCAAAGCCGTCTTTGCCGAGTGGCACTCGCAAATATTAAAATGAAAAATATCCGAAAAAAACATGGAAATTTTTTTTAATCGGGGGAGGGGCCCACCGGCCGGCGCCCGCCCGTCTCCGTCGAACTCGCAAGTCGTGGTATTTTTTGCGCAAAATTCGCGTCTACGTGGCTGGTGGGATTCGAACCCGTGACCTCCGTCTCACGCGTCTTCCTCCCTAACCACTACCCTACAGTCTCTGTCTATATTACATTTCGGTTTCTCATATATTACACCAAACCACGTGTAAATTAAGTATTTGAGGCTCTAAACGAATTCAAATCAAAAAATTATCAACTATGAAGTTTCATAACTTTTCGAGGTCTACACTTTTTATTTAGAAAGTTTCTCCATCCGAGGTCGTTTACAAAATTCAAATTTTAAATTTTCAAAATTTAAACGTAGTTTTGCATGACAAAATGATTTCAAATCAAAAAGTTGCCATTCAAAATTTCATAACCTCTCAAGATCTACACTTTTCGTATAGGAAGTTTCTCCATCCGAGGTCGTTTATAAAATTTAAATTTTAAATTTTTGAAATTCAAATGCAGTTTTGCATAACAAAATGAATTCAAAATCAAAAAGTTATCAACGACAAAGTTTCATAACTTTTCGAGATCTACACTTTTTGTTTAGAAAGTTTCCCCATCCGAGGTTATTTACAAAATTCGAATTTTAAATTTTTAAAATTCAAACGTAGTTTTGCATGACAAAATGATTTCAAATTAAAAGTTGCCAACTATAAAATTTCATAACTTCTCAAAATTTATAAAGTTTATTTTGGTTGTTTGGTTATTTGTTCATCGACATGGTGGTTCTAACATATTTCACAAAACTTATATATCTCTCTTGTAGTTTCATAAACTATAAGATAGATATGTAAGATTTATGAACAAATTTATTTTCACTTTGTTAAATGAAGAAATGACCAAAATAAAGGTTGTAGATCTTGAGAAATTATACAACTTTGTAGTTGAAAACTTTTTGATTTGAATTGGTTTAGGGATTCAAAATTTAATTTGAAATTTTGTTTGTCGAGTTTTTTTTTTTTTTTGCACTCGGCAAAGAAGGTCTTTGCCGAGTGTCAACACTCGACAAAGAGGCTTCTTTGCCGAGTGTCAAAAAATCTTTGCCGAGTGTTTTCTTGACACTCGGCAAAGAAGCCTCTTTGCCGAGTGTTTTTTGCCGAGTGTTTTTTTTTTGGCACTCGGTAAAGAGCTTCTTTGCTGAGTGTCCGAAAAAGACACTCGGCAAACCAGTTGGCACTCGGCAGAGAGCCGAATTCCGGTAGTGGGTGGAATAATGTGCATTTTGATTCTTACGTGATCAATATCAGAGCTACCAAATGGAACTGTATATTGCTTTCTCTTACCATCTGTTCCTACTTGCGTTACTAAATAATGCGTGTTGCAGACGCTTAAAGGGTGAAATGTGTGGCAAACTACATATTGCAAAAACAATAGATACACCTAGGACAAAATAAGGGAACAAGAGAGAAAAAGTCAACAACACTCATATACAGACCAAAAGGCAAGTCACAATAGGACGACAAAAGTGATCCTTGTTAAGAGATGTCATCCAACAATGAACTCACATGTGGTTATTACCACATCAGCATAGTGATGTAGCTAGTCATAATAGGACAAAGGGAACAATGCATAGTGACCCAAAACCTTCAAATCCACAACTGAGGAGGAGAGAGCAATGTTGCTCTCACCTACCACGTTAGCAGACATAGCCAATTTTAGAATCAGGGGAACCGCCCCTTGCAACCAACGCGCTACGAACCAAGACTAACCATAGATTCTCTAAGTATAGATGTCTACATTGGTGGAACGATCCTAGCATGATTGGGCACAACACTAATATGCACAATGGCCAAGTTGCGTATGTCGCATTGGCACGTCGTGCCACTTCCTCAGCCTTGGCATGTTACTAGGTCAGGTTAGCCATGTCGTGCTTGCCCGACGATCATGAGCCCAATAGACCCTACGACGGGTCGTGCAAGTCCAGTGAACCCATCTCAACAATAAAAATTGAAAAAAAAATAATAGAAATCACAAGAACATAGATCCATTACATCTTCCCGACCACATATATCAATGTTCATAGATTAGTCAAAAATCAAGGAAGTTGATGTGAGGAAGCTTGCCATCACAGCCTACTACGGGGAGGAGAGGGGAGGCATTGGGCTAGGCCGAGGACATGGGAGTAAGGGCTCGAGGTGGAGAGAGGGTGGAGCGGACGGTAGGGTGTGGCAATTGGCCACCCTAGCCACCCGAGCAGGGTGGTTCGGGAGAAGGTAGTGGAGCATCTGGGGGTGGGAGGGATGAGGTGTAGTGGCTAGGGTCTAGTGGGGGTTAATTGAATGGGCTAGATGAAAGAGGAGCGATGGCTAAGCGTTAGGTAGTGACTAGTGTTTAGAGGTGTTGGATGGGGCTAGAAGTTTTTGTTAGGTAGTGACTAGTGTTTAGAGGTGTTGGCTGGGGCTAGAAGTTTCTGTTTATGATGTGTTGATCTCAATCGTTGAATGATAACAACATTGCTTGAGGTTCGGACAGCCCTGGCCTAAAATCGGGTATGCCTGGGCTGCACTATATATAGGTCAGTTGTTGGCCCAGGCACTACACGATGTATTGGGCTAGGCCAGAACTAGCAGTTCAAAGGGCTCTGGGCTTTGCTAGTGTCGGGCTTTTTAGGGTCAAGCCTCATGTCATCCATTTGGCCCAGCCCATCTTGTCGTCTATTTGTCAGAGGAGTGTATATCAAGCTGCTTGGCACAATGATCTATCCGACCAAGTCGATTTGTCCATCTACACTCGAAAATAAGGGGTAAAAGATGGGTAATGGGATAGAGAGGAAAGGAGTGCATGAACATGAAGGAGGGAGGGAGCGGGAGGGCGTGAGGCACACGATCGTCTTTTGGCGATGCCATCGTCACTAGCCATGCATGGCGGTGGCGGCGGCCACTCAGGGTCGACGCGAGAACTAGGGTGGCATTGTGGTTTAGGGTTTAGGGATATTTATGATCAGTTTAACAAAACTAATTATTTAATATTGTCAAGGCATACTATATGCAATAACTGATTCTAAGACGAAAAAAATAAAACGACGTGGAACGAGCGAGTACGTGGCTGGCTCGGCTCTTGGACTACCTAGCTACCTAGCGATCAGTTATCGCTGAAACCTGTCCATCTTACATCACCGTCATCCTTGCGGTTTTTCACTGAGGAAAGCAAGAAACAGTACATGTTTAAATTGTTCGTTCCTAGCTATATATTTGTGAACCTTCCGCAGGGAGATGTAGCTAGCTAGTCCGCTCCCCATTCCAACATCATGTACGTACACAGACCGTGCGCCATGCATATGCATCTATCTGACGGGACGCGAAAACCAAAACCACCCAAGATGGCAAAAATGTACACAGCAGACCGGGCGAGCCGCCGCCGTATCTTGGCTCGTCGTCCAGGTCCAGCATGACGACTTGGCGACCGAGCACGCAGCTAGCTCCGTCCCTGCCGCCACCCCGTCAGAAAAACCCCTCACCCACAGCGATATTCCGGCTTCCAGTAGTGGCCTTGTTGGCGGTGCAGGCGGCGGCGGCCGGCGACGACGACGCCGGCAGGGAGGCGGTGCGTCGCAGCAGGCGGTGGCGGCGCCTGGCGGCCTTGAGCGCGGCGTCCATGCCCCTCTGCTCCTGCCTGCAGTCGTCGCTGCAGAACGCCGCGTCGCCCCTGCAGTCCAAAGACACGTGCGCAGGTTTACATGCATGATGATCCCGTGTTCCCCTGCGTGCAGGTGCAGAGGACGACGACGACGAGCGCATTGCTCAAGCAGTTACGTACGTACTTGTACATGAAGATGTGGCGGTCCGAGGTGATGTCCCGCTTGCACAGGAAGCATGCGTCGAGGAAGTGGCGGTTGACGCCGCACCCATCGCCGGCGGCGTTCCCCTTGCCGACGGCGAGGAAAAACCGGGACGCCACCTTCACGTACCTCGCCTCCTCCATACTCTCGTTTCCGCCGCTCGTACAGTCGTACGTCCCCGTGCCAGCGTCAGCCGCTGCTGGGGGGATGGGGGCGGTGGTGCCGGAGCGGAAGCAGATGGTGTGGCTGTTTTATACTAGTATCCGCGGCCATCAGTTCAGTGTGCCTCGCGCGACACAACTTGCGCGTTCCGGCGGGCGTCGGCAGCCGAGGCTTTGGGTAAAATACAATCTGACGGCCGCGTCTCCCACCGCTTTCTTGTTAGTTCAGCCGAACAAATTAAAGGCACACCTGATGCCGTGCGTGCACCGGGGACGTCGTGTCGGGCTCGCAATTTGCAGGCTGCGCGTGCAGTGGATCACTCGGGGTACCACCGTACCAGTAGCAAGCAACAGTGCCACTGCCACACGCACTGACTCCACGCTGCAGCACATCGAATGAACCAGGAGGAGCAAAGTACGCTCCTGGATCGTCATCACGGACGAATCAGGCGGTATATTACATTTGCAGTTAAACAGGGGTGATGCTATACGTATCAGGACCAGATACACCTAAACGTCAGTAGGTGCCATATTGGGCAAAATCCGCCCCCAAAGGTCAATGGTTACACCCACCAAATTGCGCACGGAGGCAGATATTTGTGAAGTCCCATCAAATGCAACAACCTTTATTCAGAGTAACTATACCACTACCACCACCTTTTGTCATCCTGTGTGTTTACCAGGGAGGTCTGGAGCCGCATCCTATCCAGGGTTGGGCTCGGCCATCTCGCACCTACGCAGGAGGACCGTCTTGATGACTGGTGGATGCGGACGCGGATCACCTTCCAGGCCGACCAAAGAAGGGGCTTCGACTCTCTCCTCCTACTAGTCTCCTGGATGGTGTGGAAGGAGCGCAACAAGCGAACGTTTGATGGACCAGCTGCTACGGTGGGCGCCGTCGTCGACCTAATCAGAGAGGAGGCGGCCAATTGGGTGGCTGCCAGCCATAGGGCCCTGGCGCCACTCCTCAGCGCTCTCGCCTGAGGCTGTTCTATCTTTTCTTTAGAGCAAATTAGTTTCCCTTAGAAGTCACAGATTCCAAAGCTCCGCCGTTAAAGCCGCGCCTTTTGTAAGTGTGTCGTCCGCCGTAACTGGGCATCTCGCCTTAGGTTCGGTCGGATTGTAAAAACTTTCTAACTTCTCTTAATGAGTAACGTGCCAAAGCACGAGTTCGAAAAAAAAAAGAGTAACTATACCAAGATACAAGTAGCGCATCATGATGTCGCACAAGTTGACGCCAAACAAGTACTGAACCCTTGATAAACCAGGGGCCGAAAGGCCAAAGCCCGTTGTTCTCAATGATTTATAGTACACCGCGCAGGTTGCAGAAAGAACAGAATCCAGAGTCAATTTATTATTATTGACATACGGAGCAAGTTTTGAAATGCGCGCAACGGCGTGGTCTCGAAAAAAAACATACGGAGCAAGTTTTGCTCAGGAAAGTGAAAGCCAGTAGAAGGATTCCATCCTAGACAGGGACTTGTTCTGATAGGGAGGCAGGAATCTTGTAAATTTGAAAAGCTATTGGTCTGTCGATATCGAACAAGGTTGTGCTTCCCCTCTAGCTTCGGCCCGTCGCAGCTCTGTCCTGCTGCCTAAGCCTCTCGCCTTCGCGGCACAGATAGTCATTGAATTTCTCCTGCCAACATGCATGTTAAACAACACATCAGAATAAAATCTTGATTCCTTCAGAAGAACAACGCATATCAAGAATTATATATTCTATGCAGCACCCACAGAAAAGCTGACTTCAGCTTGGAGAAGATGGTAGCCATGGGAAACTGTCCAAGGTACTAAACACTAACATACTGACTGACTTATAATGCAAACAAGGTATCAAAAAAAAATCAAAGTAATAATAAACAAGTGGAGTGTGTAAGTGAGATTCTTCACGTGGCTGCTGTCGCAAGTGAGAATTCAGTGCAAGACAAACTTGATTAAGAAAAAGATTGTAGACAACACAACTTGTGACGTGTGCCATGCAGCAGAAGAGTCCCCGGCGCACATCATCTTCAGATGTACCGCTGCGCGTCAATTTTGGGATGCCGTGGGAATCCAAACCCAACCAGACTGGGATATTCAAAAGCTGCAAGACACTGTGAGTCCTAATCACATCCCTGCAAAACATTTTGAGGCCTTCTTGATGCTGAGCTGCTGGCACATTTGGAAAAGGAGGAATGGTGTAGTGTTCCGGGATGAAATGAGGACACTGGCTGCGGCTCTTTCAGCGTGTAAATCAGAGGCTGCCTTGTGGAAGACTCGTTTGCCAAAGAAAGACAGACAAATCGGTGACACTTGGTGTTTGGTTTTAGCTGCGGCAATGTGATATGTAGAATAAATTTGTACTAAATGTATTTCAAACATTCGGCTTATTGAGTCAAGATCAATGAAAATCAGGTGGGGGCCCTCTCCCCTCCTGTTGACCGATCAAAAAAATTATTATGAACTCTTCTTTTGTACTTTCTACAAATAAGACTTTTAGGCTCTAATTAGTAATAGTAAGATGATTAAAAGGTAGACTTACTTCCTTATACATAATATACATATGACAATACTGAATCAAAATAGCAGATCTTGTATTTGAATTTAAGAAAACATTTTATCTTCTTATTCTCAAAATACATTACATTTCAGGACAAATTTTAAATACCAGAACTGAATATATTTAGGACCGAGTGAGTATCTACTTATTATGAACTCTTCTTTTGTACTTTCTACAGATAAGACTTTTAGGCTCTAATTAGTAATAGTAAGATGATTAAAAGGTAGACTTAGCTTCCTTATACATATGACAATACTGAATCAAAACAGCAGATCTTGTATTTGAATTTAAGTAAACATTTTATCTTCTTATTCTCAAAATACATTACATTTCAGGACAAATTTTCAATACCAGAACTTAATATATTTAGGACCAGTGAGTATCTACTTTACTACCTATAGTGATGATAATATTTGCATGTATTATACTAACAGAACGTGTATGCACGTGTACTTATAATTTGTTATTGGATCCGCCATAGTGCACGTTAGGGACAGAGGTTTGGCACGACTCATGAGGTACTAAGAACAAGAGTGCCTATAGTCTGGTGTGCAATTATTATTACTCGTTGTCTCCCTCCTTTTTCATTTAACATGTCCACAAATCGGACCCTTTATTCTTCCTTTTAAATTTCTCTTAAACAATTGCAAAATTGTTCATGTTAAGAAACTTATTGCCAGCGGTTAGGACCTTGCCCTCTCCGTCTCTCACGATCAACATGGTAGATGAAAGTAGAACAAGTAGACACAAGATGTAGGGAGACTATTCTTTATTTCTCTGAATATTGATGATTACAACATAGAGCTCCCACGTATATATAGTCCTGCCAAGGGCTAGAGTTTTGGTAAGAGCCCACATACAAACGGACTAGGATTAGGATTCTTCCTTCTCCTTTCCTTCTAGGATAGAGTCCTTATGTTTTACAACACTCCCCCTTGGGCGATTACCACGATATGCACATGCCTCGTTAAAAACTCCATCCGAAAACTCAGTGGGAAAAAACGGTTCTTGGAGAAAAGAGTACATTGCATTCGTTAATTGTATTGCACATGTTGTCTCATTAAAAACCTTGTGTGAGAAACCTTCAAGTAAAAACTCACATAGGAAAAAAGAGTACAACATTTAACCTTTTTGGTAATATATTCTTTGGGATATTGTATTCTTCATGAATAGATATTGATCTTCACGATCTATGCATAAACTCTAATGTTTTAGCAAATAGGATCTACTTGATCTTTATAATTCTAGTGGTTTCAATTATCTTCAAGATAAATTGAATAAAATTGCTCCCCTAATAAAGCCATCCTTTGAATTTTATTATTCAAACCATACTTTTAAAAAGTTGGCTCATAATTCTTCTATGAATTATATGGGTATAACAAAGAGCAATATGCTTCATGCATAAATAACCACTTATTAGTTGTGCAAAACAAATAAAAATTTACACTTCAAGGTAATAGATCCTTTCAGAGGATGATGGGGATAAATAAATTACAAAGTGTCAAACTCTTACAAGAGTTTCAATACTAATAATTCTCTCATAGTGGATTTTTAAACTTATAAATCTTCAAGATTTTGATTGTACCACTAAGTAATAAATCCAGCCTTGCATTTGGCATTTAGCGGATAATTCAAATGCCAAATCACCATTATTCTCATACCTTCTATGGTATTTAGAGGATATCAATATTTTTATTGCTTAGCTTTACACTTTACGAATGTTTGTATGACACCTTCATGGTGTTTAGAATTCCTCATTTTCTTTCTCTCGGGTCTATATTCACTTCGGGGATAAATGATGTTTCTTCAAGAATTGGACTGGTAAATCCTTCACGGATTAGTTCCTTCAAGGATGTTCTCACTCTACTATAAGAGAGATTATTAAGTGATATACACAATGAGATAGTGTTATTCACTACTAAGTCATTCGATGACTATTCTTTCTAGGATATGCTCTTCTAGAGACTTCAATATTCATTAGTGAATATATTCTACCTTTGACTTCATAATACTTGTATAAGATTTATCTTCATATGTTGCGATTTGTATTCTTCTTGTATTCTTGGGGAACTATGTATATGGATCTTCATAATCCACTTATTAACTGCATATTTCATATTCATTCATTTTATTTGCCAGAGATATAGCAGAACATTTATTTCTTCTTAGTAGGAGATTCAACCTCAATTGCATTTCTTCACTGACCCGATATAATCGCTACAAGCGACTTTGCCATGGACTTTGTTTCCGGATCCGGGTTCTCATAAGAGAAACATTTGCAATTATAGAGGTAGCGTTGTCGACAACTATTATTTTCTCCCAATATTCTCATAATATGAGATTATTATGTCTCTTTGTTATTTCCCAAAAACAAGAGATACTTTATTGTTCGCATATCCAACACTAATGATGTGCGCACTTAGTGTGTTGGATTCCATCTTCACGATGATCCTCTTCATGAGGTGCTCAACCTTATTCATGAGGTGTTCTCTTCATGAGAACGGAGGAGTTTTATTTTATTTCTATTCAATAAGTATACATTAAAACTATAATCCATAGGCGTCCCCATAGATTGTAGCTTGATAGTATACAATAATTAGTTTACTACTAGTAAACAAAACTTCTAGTTTATAACTTCAAGTTACCCCTCTCATTTCAATATCTGGCATATGCTCCGCTTCATGCTTCACAAGAGCATTAGTCAAACTAATAGTTGACTTAGTGTGCGATAATATTCCTGCTTCAAGCTTCAAGGAATATTTTCTCTAGATCATTTTCCTTCTGCGGAAATAATATTTGGCATTTAAAATAGGCTTTCTCTCCCCCTAATGCCAATATTAGATCTTTAATAGCATACTTCAAAATAATCCCCTATGATGGGCTTACAATAATTCATATTCATGTATCTCCAACTACAAGCGGATGCCCATTCATGTATGCTATGATGAAATTTATGGGAAATATTCATACACATATTTAAAACATGGGGGTTATTCTATATTATATGCGGTGAGCTAGAATACACATAGTGCACGAATGTTCAACATTTCTTCAAACTCGAGAGATGTTCTCCCCGATATGCACATAGTATAGTTTAGAACAAACTATTTCATTGTCTAGCTTTTTTATTATTTAGCCAAAATAACTGATCCAAGTACTCATAAAAAAAATGGACCATATACTTCAAATGTATTAAATACGCAACATCCAATTCACATGGAATTTCTTCTAGAATTTTCTAATTGCCATTAATGCAAAATTCCCTTGATGCCTTGAGTGTGTTATCCATCATCTTAGTTCCACAATCATTCACCCCATCGATTGGGTTAGTCTCTATTGAGCGAATTCCATATCGACTTACTCCCCCTGATCTTAGGCTACTTGGCCCTAGACCAATCTATTGCTTATGCATACGATGCATTAAAAGCAAATGATTTCTTAGTTCAACGAACCGTTGGACATAGCGTGCTAGCTAGTCAATTTAATTATAGGGGGTATAAATATAGCTACTAGCTACAACCATAGCTTCTATGCTAATATTCATGCAAGAGAGTAGGTAGTTTAGCTCAATGAGATAACAAAAATAGTAATACACATGCATGTGTGTAATGTGGAATGTTGAGATTCAGTCCAACATAATAGATAACAACAAAAATATAAAGCTACAAGCTTGTGTAATTAGTGCAGTAGAGAAAGTTAACTCGGTCGAAAATGACGCGTGTAGAACTTCAAGTCCTGATACATGCACTTAAAGGTAGATTTAGGAAGGCTATGCCTATTAAATATATATTACCCACATTTTCTTATGCCTTTACCCAAAATTCCTCTCCCTTTTCATGCCATAGTTACTTCAAGTTATAATATGCTTATTGATCATCTATGAATAATCGCTTCTAATGCTTCATAGAATCCAATCATACTTCTAGTATTCATTGATTATGGCATAACATTCACATACATAGGGTAGAACAAAACTTCTAGTTTTCGGGTTAAAAGTATTAAATACTTAGTTTTAGAATTATACTATTTCTTGGCTAAATTTGTCCTTCTAGGAGCAATTTATATGCCAATATAGTCCAATTGTTCATGTGCTTCTAGGAAATTCAGTTTCCATTCTACCTACATGGTAGTGGTGCACATAGAACTATAACCTTCATGGTTAATTAAGGCTTCTTTTGTGGATAAAATAATATAAAATTATTTAGCTAGGCAATAGACAATTATTTATATGTGAAACATATAAATCTAATTTATTCCATGAGAAATTAGCATATATTACTTCAGGTAACAATTGCAACTAAGAATATTAAATATTTCACATTAGCCTTCAAGCTAATAAATTAACCATTAATCACTTAATTCAACGGGAATTAAAACTTAATGCACCATTGCCGCTACTATTAATGCTTCGGGATATGAATTCAAAAGAAACAAATCTATATATGTCTTAGCTTCAACGCTTGACATCTAGCAGCTTCATGCTTGCTTGATCCTTCTAGGAGTATGATATATGCAATTCATATATTCAAAGTTACTGCAACTAAAGATATCCTGGTTTATAAAGTTGTCTATAAAGTCAACTCAATTTCTATTTGAGTAATGGTAAATTTAAATACTTTATGTATTACATTGCTCTGTGATATTCTATACACAAGAGACATTTCTTCAAGAATATGCATTGATAAAATCTTATTTACCATCTTGTCTTCTAGACATTCAGTATAAAGCTCCAAGCTATTATTTATAGAGCAGCATTATATCTCAATCTATAGGCATATAAGCTTGAAAAGTTCATCTTTCAATGCAACATGATATTCTGTAATTATAATTTGGGATTTTACTCATGCAGTGAGTCCCACAATGCCTTAATTTGTTACTTCTCATGGCCATATAGTCATTCTAGAGAGTAATTAGAAATTACAATGCTTACGTCTACTTCTCTTCAGTGACAGTAGAATATCCTTGTAGGATTTAATAATAACCATAACAAATAATTATGCCATTCAAGGCAAGTCCAGGATATTCTTTCTTTATGAAGGTATGCATATATTATAGATAAATCATGTGCATATAGGTTTACTACACGTAAACAAGTAGCAAGGTGCAAAAAGACAGTGAACGGTTATTTAAAATATTTTTAGAAGCATCCTAGTATTTCAGGATCGTGGTATATACAAATTTTCAGAATTTATACCAAACATTCATTTATCCCAAAATTTATTATGCTAGGAAAAATAAATATGAGACTCTCAAAGGTGGTCTAAGGTCTGCAGGATTTAGAGAGTCCATAATCTATGTACCATCTTTCTAGTGTAACCATTCAAGATTTTGCATAATTCATAATGTATGATAAATAAATGCCTTTAAAATAGCATATAAGAATATTAACAAAAAAACAAATGTTTGTAAATAACGTACACACACTGGTCTGCTGGAAAGAGTGCTTATTAGCTTAATTCAATGCCACAATTTCTTTTCAGTGCATAATTCAGATTTATTTTCGCTGATTTTGCTTCTTATTTACTCTGTTTTTTCTTTACTGGCCCTAAAAGATAGGGATCCTGCGTTCAAGTTCCAATACCATGGCTTTGACCATATGCAACCCTAACACAATGTGTGGTGGCGATGCGTTCATGACATCGTTACAGTACACATCGATTTCAAACCAGCTGTGCTAGAGCCACAAAACATGCATACTGATCAATGCTGATTTCATTGAGACAAACTTGCTGGTTCGCTCTAGATCATGGAGAAGGTCGTCGACTTCAAGTCGTCAACGAGAACAGGACGTTGCGAGTAGCAAATTAGCAATTCTAGAGATGTAAATCTTCAGTGATTTCCATTACATTTGCTATTCGATTATCGATTCAGCGAAAAACATCTGATAGCAATAGCAGTGAGCCTTCAGACTCATGCATATACAGACGCTCCTGATTGACAGTAGCACTAGGCCGGCGACAAACATATGTGTATATACTACATATATACCGGTTGGCATAACTTCTGGTTTTTGACTCTCATCTGTCGTGCAATACAGGGGTCTGCTACAGCACACATGCACGTGGCCAGATAGATGGGTATGATGCGCGACGACTGCAGGTGCTAGTATTCGCATGCAAGCGCTTCGGTGAGGATTAGTGCTCGGTTACCTACAAGGCTGCGACTGTTTGCTATGACTTCTTGATATTGCTTCTAGCATCAATAGCAAAACACGATGCCTTCTAGGCAATTAGACCTCACAAAAATCACATCGGCAATAAAAAAACGCTATATTGGCTTCAATGCCAATAACGCATTAATCCCATCATGCAAGATTCATCTTCGTAGCAGATTAAAAAGCAAAAACACAAATAATTCTATACTTCGTGACATGCTAATTTAATCGGTAAATATTCATACCTCCACTTATCAATGATGTCAATTGATCTACGTCACATGCCGCGTAGGGCGGTGATTAGTAGATACATACCGCGTAGGGCGTTTGACATGGTCGTAGACACATGCGCTTGATGACGACGGTTCATGTCGATGCGACCGCAGTCTAGCAAACAGGTAGAGGTAGTAGATCCGTTCCGCTAACAACGTCGGGGACGTCGACGTGGTCGAAGTAGTCGCGGCAGCCAGCAGGACGTCGGCACTCGGACGTCGGCGTCGAGGTCGGCGGCGGCTTCAACGACGATGTCGACGAAGAGCTTGTCGTGCTGATAACGTGTTAAGAAACTTGTTGCCGGCGGTTAGGACCTTGCCCTCTCCGTCTCTCACGATCAACATGGTAGATGAAAGTAGAACAAGTAGACACAAGATGTAGGGAGACTATTCTTTATTTCTCTGAATATTGGTGATTACAACATAGAGCTCCCACGTATATATAGTCCTGCCAAGGGCTAGAGTTTTGGTAAGAGCCCACATACAAACGGACTAGGATTAGGATTCTTCCTTCTCCTTTCCTTTTAGGATAGAGCCCTTATGTTTTACAACAGTTCAAACCCCATCTTGCGATCCACTTTGAATAAAGCTAGCTAGCTTGTGCTATTATTCATTCAGTTTGTTAATTTATCCATATGTACATCATTCACATCGATCGGAGTCGCCGTCAGATCTCTGAAGCATGCATTCCTTTGCTTCGTTCCTGGGTTTGGTAGATTCCTCGTCTTGCATTATATATTTTATATTGGCCATGTTGGTAGCCATCACCGTTTTTGTTCGTAATCTTCTTGTACGAGGAAATATGGGAATTTCTTGTTTTCCTCCTCTCTAACTGGCTCATGGTCTCAGCACAATGCGACTACACCGCCAAACGCCATTGGCGCGAGAGTGCCACCTTCAGCGGAGCCTTCCGCCGCCTCCTGTGGTTGTGGCTACGGAGCAAGATGAGCCGTATGGCGACCTTATTTTCAGGATAAAGCAATTCTCCTTGCTGAACACCCGATGTATCAGGCTGGGCCAGAACTAGAACTACTAAGGTCATATAGGGTTGGGCTTTGCTAGTGTCAGGCTTTGACAGGCTTTTTAGGATCGAGCCTCTTGCTGCCTATTAGGCCCACAGCCCAACTGGCCATCTATAGGTCGGAGGAGTGTATATGAGCCTGCTAGGCACGAGGATGTAGCCCACCAAATCGATTTGATCTGCTCAAAGAAAAAAAAAACAAATTGATTTGTGCAGATGTTGGTGTGTTTCTGTAAGTTTTAGAAAATATAAGATAGTTTTGATTTTAAGACGAAAAATAAAACAACCTGGAACGAGCTAGTACGTGGCTCGATATTGCACTACCTAGTGATCGGTAACCGCTGAAACCGGAATGTCCATCATCTTAATGGCTATTGCAGTTCATGCATTGAGAAGCAAGAAACAGTACATGTACGTACAGAAAGAGGGGCGATTAACTGGCTATATATTGTTCTTCCTTCCTTGACGGACCGTAGCAGCTGGCCTGCACAAAAACCAAAACCACCCAAGACGGCAAAAATGTACACAGCTGAGCTGAACTCCGGACGCGCTGCCGCATCTTCGTTCGTCCATCAGCTCCGATCCATGGCAGCCGGGCACGGCCGATGCGGGCCAGCCGGCCGGGCGTGGACTGCGTGGGCAGCAGGGACGGACGGCCCGGCTGCTCCGTCCATGCCGCCACGCCGTCAGAAAAAACCCTCACCCACAGCGACATTCCAGTTCCCAGTTGTGGCGGCGGCCTTGTTGGCGGTGCACGCGGCGGCGGCCGACGACGACGTCGACGCCGGCAAGGAGGCGGTGCGGCGAAGCAGGCGGTGGCGGCGCCTGGCGGCCTTGAGCGCGGCGTCCATGCCCCTCTGCTCCTGCCTGCAGTCGTCGCTGCAGAACGCCGCGTCGCCCCTGCAGTCCAAAGACACGCGCGCGCGCAGGTTTATGCATGATCGATCGCGTGGTCCCCAGCGTGCAGGTGCAGAGGACGACGACGACGACGAGCGCATCATATCGCTACGTACGTACTTGTACATGAAGATGTGCCGGTCCGAGGTGATGTTCCGCTTGCACAGGAAGCACGCGTCGAGGAAGTGGCGGCGGTCGCCGCACCCATCGCCGGCGTTCCCCTTGCCTCCGGCGAGGAAGAACCGGGACGCCACCTTCACGTACCTCGCCTCCTCCATACCTATATATCGTTTCCGCCGCTCGTACAATCGTACGTCCCCGTGTCAGCCGCTGCTGGTGGGCGCGGTGGTGCCGGAGCGGAAGGAGATGGTGTGGCTGTTTTATACTAGTATCCGCGTCCATGGGTTCAGTACTTCAGTGGTTCGTTCAGTCAGTGTGCCTCGCCATGCAAGTTGCGCGTTCCGGCGGGCGTCCGCAGCCGAGGCTTTGGTTTGGGTACAGTACAATCTGACAGCCGCGTCTCACCGCTTTCGTAACACTTTGGATCAGTTCGGCCGGACAAATGATGCCGTGCGTGCACCGGAGACGACGTGTCGGGCTCCGCAAGTTGCAGGCTGCGCGTGCAGTGGATTATTGGTTACTTCCCACACATTACTCGGGTACCACCGTACCAGTAGCAAGCAACACTGCCACACTTCCCAACTCCACGCTGCAGCACACCGAATGAATTGAACCATGAGATGAGGTGAGCAGAGTACGCTCCTGGATGATCGTCATGCAATGCATGGTATACATTTCAGAACAAGATACACAACGCCAGTAGGTGCAATATTTGGCAAAATCCGCACCCAAGCGTCAATGGTTGCACCCACCAAATTGCGCAAGGAGGCAGATATTTGCGAAGTTCCATGAAATGACACAAGCTTTATTCAGACAAGTTGCACATCGTCATGTCGCACAAGTTGATGCCAAACAAGTACTGAACCCTTGACAAACCATTGGCCAAACGGCCAAAGCCCGTAGTTCTCAATGATTTATTATAGTACAGCGCGCAGGTTGCAGAAAGAACAGAAACCATTCCCTCAAAAAAAAGAAAGAACAGAAACCAGAGTCAATTTATTATTGTATAAAAGCAGCGAGCTTAGCTCAGCAAAGTGAAATTTGAAAAGCTATTGATCCGTTGGTATCGAACAAGCTAGTGCTTCCCCTCTAGCTTCTTCCCATCGCGGCTCTGTCCTGCTGCCTAAGCCTCTCACCTTCACGGCAAAGATAGTCATTGAATTTCTCCTGCCAACATGCATGTTATACAACACATAAGAACCAATTCGTATTTGTGGAGAGAAAACTAAGAAGTGGTTATTTAAATCTAACAGTCTCAGTTTTATCCCAACATCAGACCACCACACACCCCCCCCACACACACACACACACACACACAACAAAAAAAAAAAAAAAACCCAACACGGCACCCAAAACAAAGATCAAACATTCCGAAGGGCACCATCTGCTGAATACAAATAGCATCAAATTTCTTCAGGAAATAATGTATAAGTACTACAATAACTATGAACACCAAGGCTAGTGATTCAGGATGCCAAATGTTGAAAGCAGTTCATGAAACCTAAATGCATCCATAGTTCTATGCATATTAGTGACTGTACATCTGTACATTTGAGAACACATTGATCAACTGTTGCGCCGTTACACACAAAAAAAAAATGCAAATCAAACCCTTTCCACTGAAAATGAAAACACTAGGGTAATTTGGAAGCTAAAAGAATATTACATATGTACCCAGCTTACCAAAATAAGATACATGCAAGGATTATTTATATTCCACAGATATTTATTCATAGAAAATCAAACACGTGCAAGGCTGAGTATACAATGAAAGAATAGCAAGAGTGTAAACTAACAAAAATAAATGAACTGTAATGCATTAACTTATCTATATTATTGGCACTTTTTTTCAAACAATTCAGTATGTAGAGCATTGCCCAACTCCCAAAAAAATCAATGAACATGGTCAGAGCACGACCCATTCATCAGCATCAACTGTACAAGTCACACCACAACCAAAAGACTAAGAAAGATATATCTGTACAAGCCACACCAAAACCAAAAGAAAAAGAAAGATAAATCAAATCATGACAGAAGGCAATATATGTAAATACAGGCAATCATATTCAAAATCACATTCCACTGAATAACAATGACATTAAGCTTTTTCAGCAAAGAATGTGTATGTACCAGCAGAACACGTGTGTTGCAATGATTCTGAGAGAAATTTTAGGAGGCCTGGCTATGGAGCATGGCAGGGGCTAAGGTGTTAGAAGAGTTGCTGTCTATGACCTCTGTTTAGGCAGCTTTGGGTCATTTTTTTCTATTCTTTCTTGGTGCAAATGTAACAGACAAAAAATAATCTAGGCCAGCGTCCAGCTTGTAGTGGGACCTAATTGCTCTTTCTTAATCAGATGTGCAGCTCCTGCATATTCGCAAAAAAAGCATAACAGGGAACAAATAGACTGTAATGATTTAGCTATTTAGGATGCTTAATCTAGTATGCAGTTCATGATTTCTAAATGCATCATAGTTCGCAAATTGGTGATCACTGTATCCAAGTATAAGGACCAGCTGTAAGGCAAACAAAACTCTTTCAGCTGGAAACAAAAGAGACCATGAAAATTTGGAATCCTAAAAAGATATTATGCAATGAGCAATGAGCACCCAGTTTGCCAAATAAGTTACAGCATACATGTAAAGATTATTTCTACTGTGCAGCTATTTACTTCCAGAAAATGAAATTAGAGGTACTGAACTCCCACTAATTAATCAAACAAGTGCATGGTTGCAGGCATACAGTGAAAGAACAGCGCCTTAGTTTAAATTGACCAATATAGACGAATAGTAATCATCCTTGGTACTTATTTTTCAAATGCTTAATTACATAGAACATCACCCAACCTACCACTAAATCACAAAACAAAATATCACAGTGCAACCCAATCATCAGCATCAACTCTACAACCCACACGGCCACACCACAATCTAGCCCTGCACCCTGGAATCCTTAAAAATTTTCAGGGCGTGTTTGGTTGTACACCACAACATGCCATGCGACAGTTGCTGAGGGCCACGGAAACCAAGGATGCTGTTTGATTTATAACAAAGCTGCGCCAGCCACAGCGCATGCAGTTCAATTTCCTGCCGAGGCTTAGGCACTAGATTTCTTCGCATAGGCATTGCTTCCCTGGGAGCCAAACATACCACCAGTGTCTTATCAGGCTGCCAAATCTCCTATTGGTTATCCAATGAAAAAAATTCACTACACTATTGACCTGACCTGCATTGTAATGGCAACCCAAAATTACAATGCGTCCACGAAGTCATTGTGGATGGTCAAAAGGCCAAGTTTTGGCATAGCACCACATCTCTATGGCTTGGTCAAGGGAAAAAATAGAACAGTCCAACAAGAGCTGCAAAAATGGTGCATGGGTGGATCAAAGCTTTAAGAGGAAAAATAACATCCCTACACAGCTAGAAGAATTTATCTCCTCATGGATTCGTCCACAGAAAGTTCACCTACAGCTCAAGGTTGAGGACAACATTAGATGGCGTTGGAAATCCAATGGGGAATATTCCGCTAAATCGGCATATGAAATCCAACTCGCCGGCTCCTTGAGCGTTTCAAATGTTATTTGATTTGGAAGGCAAAAGCGGAGAACAAATGCAATTAATTTTAAGACTTGACAGACAACCTAGCGCAGAGAGGCTGATCACATCACACTTCTTGTGCACTCTGTCATGGAAAGCAGAAAAGTGGGCTGCACCTATGTCTTCTTGGTCCCTTTGCAGCCGATGTCAGGAAGAGGGTCCTACAAATGGAAAATCTAAGCACATAGTTACACACTCAGCCCTCTTATAAAGTTATAATTCCATTGCAGATTGGTGGGAGGCCTCATCAAAGCAAGTTCCCAAAGAGCAAAGATGAGAATTCAACAGGGTTTCCATATACATTATGTGGAACTTATGGAAAGACAGAAATTAGCGAATTTTTAAATGAAAAACTTAGTGCACAAGAGGTGGCCATACCTGCAAAGGAGGACATTGAACAATGCAGGAAAGCATT
>JAENPR010002138.1:0-76063 GCA_018135685.1 Themeda triandra
ACTTAACTGCAGCAGTGGCTACAATTAGCCCGTGGAAAATCCCCTTCTGGACCACGCACGTCGCGTTTACCGTCTGCCTATGTTGCCCCCCCACCCACGCTAAACAAAGTAAACGTGGAACCTACTGTCGTTGATCGTTGCGTTGCGTGCCTAAAACAGATTGCACGAAAAACGTGCTGGTCCAAACACAAGTTAATCGGGTTGCACACCTAGCTATCTAAGCCGTCAACGGTCAGAACAGTGCACCGACAGCCTACGCACCGTCAGAGCCGGCACAGAGTCAAAAGCTGGATTTGCGTAGTACTAACAAATTCAGATCGTATCAACAGAGTATAATTCTTCCAAAATACAATGAAATAGAGTGTGAATAGTCTCTTTGAATTTTCAAAACACGAACGATCTGCACGTAACTGGTGGGTGGGTCACCCGTTCCGTTCACTTTTCGCTGTAGTGGGCCAGGTCATCCACGGAACAGAACCGGAGTGCTACGCGCCACCGGAGCAACGTACCCGGCAGGGACGACAAATACGTGTCACGTTCAACTGCCCCGTACCTACCGCTGCGATGGCACCCACGCCTCGCTCTTATCCACACCACTATATCCACTTCCGCCCGCGCCTTTAACGCGTGGTAAGCGGCCCGCAACCGCCGCCGGGGCGACGCGGCGCGCATCGGCCCGTCGGCCCAAGCGGATCCGACGGTCGCCTGCCCGAGCGAGTTACCGCACGCGGAAGCCGTTGCGGAGGAGGTTGAAAACCAGCGTGGGTGGGGTGAAAAGCGCGCGTGGGCCGCCCTTTCTGTCCTCTAAAAGGGCGCTGCTTTTCCCCTCTTCGCAGCATTCGCCATTGCAGCAGCGTCTTCTCTTTCTCCCTCGTCGAGCTCACCCTCGTTTCGCTCCTCTGCCCTGCGCGTGCTCTCTCCCGCTCCTGTGCTGCGCCCTCGCTCGCTCGCTCGCTGCGCAAGTGTGAGTTTGATTTCGGACGCCATGGCTGAGGCGTTGTGCAAGAGCGTCGTGGCGGCGTCGCCGTGCGCCGGGGATGTGGGCGTCGCCGGCCGGGCTAGGGGCGCCGCCGCCAGGCTATGCTCGCGGAGTCCCTGCCGGTCGGCGGGTACGCCACCAGAGCTCCTTCTCCGCCGGCAGGATGTCCGTGTCGGACAGGAGGCCGAGGCCCCTGTCTCGGAGCCTCCGAGGCCGCCGCGCCTGGACAGGTTGGTCGCTTCCTGTGTTCTTGTTTCACTTGCAAGATTCAAATAAAAATATTTTTATATAGTTTTTTAGATTCAGTTCCGCTGTGGGGGGAATTTGGAGCACTGTCTTTCCTCCTTATTACTTCTTGGCCTTGGAATTTCTTTAGCCTGTTGAATGCTGGATTCGAGCTAAAATCTGTGCCCTGTTGCTGCTGCTGCAGATGAACCTGTCGTTCCCCAAGGCCATGCGTTGGTGGGAGAAGGGGCTGCATCCCAACATGCGGGAGATTGAGTCCGCACAGGACCTCGCCGACTCCCTCCTCAACGCCGGCGACAAGCTCGTCGTCGTCGACTTCTTCTCCCCAGGCTGCGGCGGCTGCCGCGCCCTCCACCCAAAGGTACGTCTGATTCCAAGAAAGAACACTCAACGATTTGATCGATTCTCTTCTGTGTGCTGACGGGGATCCATGGATTCTGCCGAGCAGATTGCCCAGTTCGCCGAGAAAAACCCGGAAGTGCTGTTCCTGCAAGTGAACTACGAGACGCACAAGTCCATGTGCTACAGCCTCCACGTCCATGTCCTCCCGTTCTTCAGGTTCTACAGGGGAGCCGAGGGACGGGTCAGCAGCTTCAGCTGCACCAATGCAACAGTAAGAATCCACCACCTCTCCAACTGCAAGAACCAGTAGATGAATGCACTGTCTGTAACATGTTTGCTAACATTGCCCGCTACAATCGTGTTTGTTTTCAGATCAAGAAGTTCAAGGACGCGCTCGCCAAGCACGGGGCTGACAGGTGCAGCCTCGGCCCTGCACGGGGGCTGGACGAGGTCGGAGCTCGTCGCCTTGGCTGCCAACAGGGACCTGCAGTTCAACTACGAGAAGCCGGGCCTCGTCCCCCTCTCAGAAGCCATTGTCAAGGAGGCTGCTGCACCTGGAGGCCCGTGGCTTCCTCTGCCTGCGTCCGCGACCCAGCAATTGTTGGGTCAGGGATCGGATAACTCATTGCTGTCATCTGGAAGATAGACCGTGCTAGTTACTTTCATCCATTGTACATATTTGATTCATTCGTGGTCTGATGCTGGAGTCACAGACAAATTGAGATGCAGATGCGCAGGCTTAATCTTTTGTAAAGTCTGCTGCTCTGACAATTGCGTCTGTATTGTTGCATCTATTGCTCAAGCATGAAAAATCCTTTGCTTGGCGAACCTGTCTGGGTCATTCATGCTGCTTGAGCTGCTCTTTATTTCTAGTTCATATTGCCTAATGCTTAGGCAAGATTCAGGGCTTGGGAGCTTCAATTCTAGCCTTCGTGTGTGTGTGTTCATGGTAAAGTTTTGGTGCCTGAACCGCATTCGACCCTCTTCCTTAAAGATGTCTGCTGGGGCATTGAGTCAGGATAATCCTAAAGATGACTGTTCAGACGAAAGGCCAAAAACTGTTTTGTTTCGCTCTGTCTTTTGGGCATGGTCTTATCAGTTTTCAAGTAGTTTCATGGATAAGGGCCGGCAGTTTGTGGCTCCTGTCTTTTAGTTTGTATACCCACCGGAGAAGTAATGGGCATTCCTGTCTTTTAGCTTGTATACCCATCGGAGAACAAGGCAGTTCAGGGCTTGGGAGCTTCAATTCTGGCCTTTGTGTGCGTTAATGGTGATGTTTTGGTGACTGAACTGCTGTCAACCTTCCTGTTTGTTCCTTGATTGCGTGATCTTGTCCTAAAATTAAAAAGCTGAAACAGATGTGTGTCCTTTGGGTATTGTTAAAAGATGTCTGAACTCAGTACAATCGTTAAAGATGACTGACTGTTCAGACGAAAGGCCAAAACTCTTTTGTTTTGCTTCCATCATTTCGTCATGATCTTATCGGCTTTCAAGTAGTTCGATGGATAAGGCAGTTTATGGCTCATTGGCTCCTGTCTTTTAGCTTGTATATCCAATCCACGCGAGAAGCAATGGGCATTGTTGATGGTGTTGCCGTGTTGGTAGGTCTTAGGTCATGATCTTGGCACATGAGACGGAAAGCGGGTGCATTACCTTTGTCATGTCCGGGTGGGTGGTCATGATTTTGAACTCGGGAATCAGGGAGTTCACTTCAATCTTCAATAACGCAGCTAGCAGAAGCAGTTGAAGAGCACAGTTGGAATTTGATTTAGAGTTGCAGACTTGCAGCCCAACGGCCCGGTCAGTTAGGATTGCTCTCATGGCCAAATTGTTGAGCGTGTTAGCAACATCAGAGTCTACTCTAGCTTGCCGTGGCAATCAGGTCAGTGCTCTCTTCACTTGTTACTCGAGAACTGGCTACTGAACTGAATGAACGTTGATTTGTGCATGGGCAACAGTTGCACTAAATAGGAGTATGTGGATGCTGCTCCTAGGATCGCAAAACTAACATCTTCACAGAACTGGTAGAGCATCCGTGAGTCACAGAGGTGCTGGCTCCGATTCCGATCGGAGGGAAGATTCCGGATGAGAATCGCAAGACGATGTCACAGAGTGATAGAGATGGTCACATCCATGCCCACAAAGATATTTTTACCCTTTTCCAGTAACAGCGATTGATACAGACTGCAGATAAATGAAGTGGATAAAGAAAATATCAAACACTAGCCTGAAGCCCTCAAGACCTATCCGATTGCATAGTTTGAGCGTCGATTTGTGGTCCGGTTCATGGCTCGATAGTTTGGATTAAAAAAGGGAAACTGAGAGGGGCTGATAGTTTGGATAGTCTTGAACCGTGCCCATCTTGTAATTCGGAAACACCCCAACGAGAATATCGGAACAGTGTGGTGGGAATCAGATCGATGGCGGTCGGTTTCGGTAACAGCGACGGGGTATTCCCTCAAAAAAAAAAAAAGCGACGGGGTAGAAATAGACTGCAGATTGATGGAGTGGATGAAATATCTCGTTCAGCTGGATGGACAACTTTTTTTTTTTTTTTTTTTTGAGCAAAGGATGGACAACTGCTACAAGCCGGTAGGCAAACAAAGCTGAAACTGAGGGCGTGTTTGCGACCCCGGCCGCGATCAGCCTGGCCTGCCCAACTCGCCCGAGCCTCGGATGGCCTGCCTCAGTTGCTGCAAGCTAAAGGTGTTTGCATCAATGTACCCGAATGAGCCGGCTCCGCCACGCAAGATCGTGTTTGTGAGAAAAACGCACATAGATATGGCTACCTCCGCGCAACTCGGTAGCTTTACCACACTTTTCACCTTCTCGTCATTTCGTCAAGCAGCCTAGGGGCATGACCGGCGACGCGTCATCGGCGAAGATCCATGGTGGCTGCTGCTGCCAGATCGCCACCGTGCGGATAAGGGCAGCAGGCTGGGGTCACCGCCGCCGCTGGAGCTTGGCTTGCGCCCAGCGTGGCCGCGTCGCCCGCCATAGCAGCGCCACGATGCCCGCCGCCCGGCGAGACATACGACGTACATCTGCACGGCACCAGCGGAGGCGCCGCCGCCCGTGGTGCCCTCTGCGCACGCGGTGGCCCGTGATGGTGGCCGTGCTCGCCATCTTCCTCTTCACCGCCACGTTCGCCTTGCCTCCTCCGTGTGCGCGCCGGCTTTCACGCCCGCACTCGCGCTCGCGCCGGCGGCGGGCTGGGGCCAAAGCACATGCAGCTCCTTCCCGTGCGGCCGGCGGCCGGCGCCCCGCGCCCTCGGGATGGCCGTTTTCCTCCGCCTTGGCCGTCGCGTGATGCAGCCGGTGGGGTGGTGGGCGCGCGTCGCCGGGGCGGAGGGAAGACACCGCGAGTGGATCTGAGGGCTCGGCGCTTGGCGGAAGGATGAGGAGGAGTCGGAAGGTCATCCCATCTCCACCGGCGATCCCACGCGAGCCCACGATGCGCTTCGGCGAGCTGGGCTCGGGGAGAAACGAAGAAAAATGGCTTCCCGGGAGCCATGAGAGAGAGTGTGATTTGCATGAGTTGGGCCTGGCTCGCTGGTGGGCCAAAGGTCACAAACAAATGAAGTTGCAGCTGGAGGGTGCAGCCGGGCCTTCGGGCCACCCTCACAAACGCGTCCTGAAGAGCCCGCAAAGTGGTTACTACGTCTTGACAGGGCCGCGAACGCTTTGGGGAAGGGTTGCAACGAACGAATTGGGCTTCCGGTCCTGCAAGTGCAACGGACTGGCCCAATCAACATCTATTGTCGATGAGCCCTGGGGTAGTCTTTATTTTTTAAACGAGATCGTGTACATTTGCAAAGTATTTTCACTCTGATTTTGTTGCGCTAAAGTTGGCCAGTAATATTTTGCCTTCTACGAATAAATAATTAAAATACGTCAATTAAATATTGGAATAATAATGTGGGGATGGCCGAGCGGTCTAAGGCGGCAGACTGAGGGTCTGTTCTGTAATGGGCGTGGGTTCAAATCCCACTCTCCACAAAATATTTTTTTTTTTTTTTTTTTTATCCTGAAAAGAGGAGAATAAATTGTTTTCTTACTTTTCTATGCATGGTTTCGTTGGGCGCAAATTGGCGAGCCCATCTCCACAACGGCCCACGTTAGGTCGCAGGTCCATTATCGCACTCTCCTCTTAACTGGCATCGGCCCATCTCCACACCCGCGCGGCCGCGACCGTCTTCTCCTGCTGGGGCGTATTGCCGGTGTGGTAGGTAGGTGTGCGATTTTGGCGAAGCCGCCGCAACCGATCCACAAGTCGCAGTCCAAGATTCCCTCGACATCTTCCGCCGTGCAAGTGCATGCAACCCCGAAGAAACTGTTGGCGCTGGGACTGGAACTCACCACCAATCAAATCCCCATGGCATGGGCGCGTGGCATGGAATGGAATCGTGGGGAATCCATTATCCATCCGCAGGCGCCGCACAGCCACGATCGCTTTGACCGGCAAGCGCCAGCTAGATGGAGGCGCCGGGCCGCCGGAGACTAGTATCAACCATGCACCGATGCACGTACACTACGTGTCACTCTACCCGCATGCATCATCTTCCTACCTAAAACAGACAGCATCCGTGAGAGTCACAGAGGTGCTGGCTCCGATTCCGATCGGAGGGGAAGATTCCGGATGAGAATCGCAAGACGATGTCACAGAGATGGTCACATCCATGCTCACAAAGATATTTTTACCCTTTTCCAGTAACAGCGATTGAAAAAGACTGTAAATGGATGAAGTGGAAGAAATCAAACACTAGCCTAAAGCCCTGAAGGCCTATCCGATTGCAGAGTTTGAACGTCAGATGATTTGTGGTCGGACATAGCTTGTAATTCAGAAACGCCCACTGAGAATATCCGAACAGCGACGGGGTAGAAATAGACTGCAGATTGAATGGAGTGGATGAAATATCTCGCTCAGCTGGACAACTGGTACAGGCCGGTAGACAAACAGCCTGAAACTGAACAGCGCGTAAGACGTCTTGATGGGCCGCGAGCGCTTTGGGGAAGGGCTGCAACCAACGAATTGGGTTTCTGGTCCTGTAAGTGCAACGGACTGGCCCGATCAACATGTACGTGAGTGCCACGAGGTTCCATGAGCTAACTCGGGGACAGGATTAGCATAGCAGATGGGTCCTGGGATAACCATTATTATTTTCATTCATTCTGATTTTGTTGCGCTAAAGTTGGACAGTAATATTTTGCCTTATCTCCAAATAATAATGGAAAGATATACTAATTAAACACACCAATAATAATGTGGGGATGGCCGAGCGGTTTAAGGCGGCAGATCGAGGATCTGTTCTGTAATGGGCGTGGGTTCAAATCCCACTCTCCACAAAACAATTTTTTATACCCTGAAAAGAAAAAATAAAGGGGTTTCCTACTTTTTTTATGCATGGTTTCGTTTGTCAGAAATTATAAGCGTTAAAAATTAGGTAGGCCCATCTCCACAGCGGCCCACGTTAGGTCGCCAGGCCCATTTTCGCACTCCATCTCGTTCTTGGCGCAGTTGGATGCGGCCCAGTGAGCAGTAGCTGTCCGTCCGCCTTCTCTTGCTGGGGCGTGGGTGGGATTTCGGCGAAGCCGCCGCAACAGATCCACAGTCGCGGTCCAAGATTCCCTCGACATCTTCCGGCGATCAGGTGCATGGCGCTGGAACTGGAACTTCATGGCATGGAATCGACGAATCGTGGGGAATCCATTATCTATCCGCAGGCGGCGCCGCACGACACGATCGCTTTGACCGGAGGCTGGCGGCTGGAGGCGCCGGAGACTCGTATCAACCACGCACCAATGCACGTACGTACAGTACGTGTCAGTCGTAGCAGCATGCATCATCTTCAGTTCCCACCGAAACAGACACGATCCATCTTCTCGCGCCGGCCGCCGCACCCGCACTGCAGGTTGCCCTGCGGCGGAGGGCGACCTGCCCTACCCTGTCGACACCACCACCTCTTCCTCCTTTTGCCTGCCCTACGGGAGAAACGTTGGCGACATTGCACATATCCATCTAACCTCTGCTTTGTTTATTTGCAGACACACTTGCTCGTCCACGTTCCACGGTGCACACCACACAGTAGTCTATGCTATGCTATGCTATGCTATGCTCTCTCTCTCTCTCTCTCTTGGTTTCAAACATTTGTCTATGCTATGCTCTATCCTATGCCGGCGATATCATATTCAAAAATTCATCTCGCTTCGGTTGGTTCGGCAAGTGGTACAACTGGAAAAGGAAGAACACGACGTAGGTTAGTGTACGGCCAAAAACCGAGCACAGTAGTGCAAGAGCAGAGCAGAGCAGCCAGGCGTCTGACATGCATGATTGCGCTGCAGGCACTGATTGACTCGTGGCGGCGCGCCACATATTCACCCGGCTACTGGTAGGATAGGAGTAGCCGTAGATGCAAGGCGCCGCCGGATGCTATAGAAAATGTGTGCTGTTTGTGTGGACCTGGGCATGTTCCTCGGCGCGGAGACACGGCAAGAGCCTACAAATGCTACCTGCAGATAGCGGCTGGGCCTGGCCAGTCCTAGTCGGCTAGTCCTATCCTATCTTACCCCCGTTCGTTTGCTCTTATCAGCGCTTTTCAATGCCGATTCAACAGTGTTTTCTCTCACTGATAAATCGCGTGCCCACAATCACCAAAAGTAGAAACGACCAAACGAAGCGGCGATGTCTCGATCGGCTGAACCCATCCCGCATCGTGTTGCATTGCATCGGCGGAGTACTAGCTGACGGCCGCCGTCTTATCCTTGCCTGGTGCCACTGCCGCTGCCCCAGCCGGTCGCCGGAGCCGGCCGGCAGAGGCCAAACCTCTTGCTGGATTGCTGCTCGCCGGCCCGGCATCGGGTACGCTCGCCCCGCTTTCCGTGCTTCTAGTGCCCTGTTCGTTTGGTGGATTTACTTTACTGATTATTCTGATGCGATTTATTGTGAGAAAAACACCGTTAAATAAATTTGGCTGACAAGACTGATAAGAGCAAACGAACAGGCGTAGATCCGCAGTCTCCGCCCCTGCCACGTCCTTATCGAAGCCGTGGTATGGATTACTGTACGTACCTAGCACTTCTACGTAGAGTACGTGACGTGTAACAATCCAGGACAGAAGTCGTTGTTGTCAGGTGATGTGAGGCGCGGCCGGCAGTGATCGCCGGAGCGCACGCTCGGTCCTCGCGGTGGCGCTGCGACGGCTGGACTGGACAGGACAGGACAGACGAGGCAAAGCACGTCACATGGATTTGAGTCGACCGCTGGGCTCCCTCCAGTGACAGCCAGCTCGGGCTCCTGCCGCCGCCTGCTTGTCAGCTGGCTGGTGAAACGAACGTTGTCCATAGTCGACCACGTTTTTTTTTTTTTGACAACATAGTCGACCACGTTGTCGAGTTGGACACGCCCGCGGGCGTTATCTTTGTCGTCCATGGACCATGACCGGCTCGGTCAGCAGTGAGACTCCCTCTCCGATCGAGGACCCAACGCGACTCGAAGGAGTGTGTGGTCGAAAAGGATGGCTTCCACATTCCAACCCATCGCGTATCAGCCAGACACTCAGATCAACCCAAGGATCCTATGCACAGCACAGATGCGCTGCGTCGGCGTCGGCGTCGGCGACGGCGAGCGAGCACGGGCACGGCGACCGGGTGACGTGTAGAGACATACAGTACGCACCTGTAGCACGAGTACGACGATGCTACACTACTCCGGTTTGTCTGCACTCTCCGCAAGCACACTGACACAGACACTCGCGCCGTGCCTCTGCCGCCTGCCGGTCGATTTTCCTCAACAGCAAGGCCACCACCTGTCTGCCCCTTTACCACCGGTGGCCTGTCGCGATCCCCGGTGCACCCGGCGCAGCGTTCTCCACTTCTCCTCCTCCGACTCCGTCGCTAATAAATTCCGTCCCGACATGCCACGGGGCTGCCGGTCCCGCTTTTGGGGCGCAGGCGCGGCCGGGCGGTGCCCCGTCTACACCCACAGCTCCCGACTAGGCCGCGCGTCCGCGGCGCGGCGCACGCGCACTTGTGCACGGTGCATGCTCCGCCCGTCCGTCTGGCGTCGATCGCGAGCGCCAAGCGCCACGCGGGCCGGGCGGGCGGCGGAGGTGTCCCGACGCGACACACAGACAGCGCCTCGTGCCGTGTACGCGCGCGGTCCGCTCCCTCCGCCTTTCTTGCCTTCCACCACGCACCTGATGTGATCACAGTCCCCTCCTGTCCTGTTTCGCGTCTTGTTGCCTTCACGTTCCAGGTTCCTTCGACCCTGCAACAATTGTGCCATGGCACCCAGACTAGACAAGACGAATGCATTGATGCATGCGTTGCCCCACGACGGTGCACCAGTTGACGCCCAAATCGGACCAAGTTTGACGATACCAGCTAAACCCGTTTTCCTCTGATTTAATTTTGCGCCAACTCTCACCGAATCGACTAAGGGCCGTTTGGATGCATCCAACTAAATTTTAGCGCTAAAATTTTAAGTAAAAAATTAGGGTGACGTTATATCACAAGGCGCCTGAAAAATCCTATTCTTTCAGGCGTCGAAACTGATCCCTGCAATCTTCATCTTGTAAAGATTATGGAACGGGATACCTTGTCCTGGCACCCGGCTTCATGTTATAAAGGCCAGGGAAAAGCCCCCTGGACGTGGCGTACAAGTCATGGACGAATTACAATCATACAGTTACAAGTCCTACAACTTGGACTATAAGCTAGGATCTACTTGATACACAAGTCAATGAACCTAGACTATACACGTTATCTTAACACTTCCCCTCAATCTTAACACCTTACAAGGTTGAGATTGCCTCCGAAGTGAACTAACTTAGCCAACGGCAATGCCTTAGTAAATCCATCCGCTACTTGATCATTTGTACCGATATGCCTTACTTCCAATAACCTTTGAGCCACTCTTTCTCTCACAAAGTGATAATCGATCTCTATGTGTTTAGTTCTTGCGTGAAACACTTGGATTCGGATTTGTCAAATATGTGGCACCAAGGTTATCGCACCAAAGCCGGGCTGCTGAAGGATGTTATCTTCAACTCATTTAAGAGTTTCTGAACCCACATCATCTCTGCTGTAGCATCTGCAATAGCTTTATACTCAGCTTCTGTACTTGACCGTGAGACTGTAGCTTGCTTCCTAGCACACCACGAAATCAGATTTGGTCCAAGAAATACAGCAAAGCCACCAGTTGATCGTCGATCATCTACACACCCGCCTTGTCGGCATCCGAGAAAGCACTAACCATCATGGAGTCTGATCTTCGAACATGCAAACCAAGTTCTGCCGTGCCCTGAACATATCGAAGTATTCGCTTCACTACACTCCAATGCACTGTGGTCGGTTTGTGAAGGAATTGGCAAACCTTATTCACTGCAAAAGATATATCAGGTCGCGTAAGTGTGAGATATTGCATTGCACCTACCACACTTCTATACTTGGTTGCATCTATCGGTCCAAGTACATCTCCATCTGATGCACTCAGTTTCTCAACACTGGATAAGGGTGTACTCATCGGCTTGCAGTTGCTCATTCCGGTTCTCTTGATAATATCCTTGGCATATTTACTTTGAGACATGATCAAGCCTCCTGAATTCCTCTTGACTTCTATTCCAAGGAAATAGTGTAGATCACCAAGATCTTTAAGGGCAAAATCTCTCTCTAGATCCTTGAGCAAGGCATGTGTAGCTTCCTGAGATGAACTTGCCACAATAATGTCGTCAACATAGACTAGCACAAACATTGTATGCTTCCCCTTGCTATAATAGAATAAGGACGTATCGGCCTTTGAGGGCTTAAACCCTAGTGCTTGTAGCTTTCCACTCAACCGAGCATGCCAAGCACGTGGCGCCTGTTTAAGTCCATATAATGCCTTGTCAAGCTTGCAAACAAATGATGATTTTGATTTCTCAACAAAACCAGGAGGTTGACGCATATAAACTTCTTCTTGTAACACGCCATGAAGAAACGCGTTTTGAACATCCAATTGCCTCAAGGACCAGCCCTTTGATACTGCTATAGACAACACAAGTCTTATAGTTGCAGCTTTCACCACGGGACTAAAAGTATCTTCATAATCGATCCCATATCTTTGCTTGAATCCCTTGGCAACAAGTCGAGCTTTATACCTGTCGATCGTACCATCAGCCTTCCTCTTGATCTTGTAAACCCATTTGCAATCAATGATATTTTTCCCTTTTGGATGAGGGACCAAATGCCAAGTCTTATTCTTGATCAGGGCTTGATACTCACTTTGCATTGCTTCAACCCAACGCTTGTTCCCCAAGGCTTGATCAACCGTAGTAGGTTCACCACTGTCTGTTACTGTAGATAAACCCCAACGGACCGTACCATCATTGTAAATCTTTGGCTGACGAATCCCATGTTGAAGCCTTGTGACAGGACGCTGTGGTTGTACTGCTGGTGGAGTAGACGCAGGCGGGGACGCAGGAGCACCGGGCACAGGCGATCCGGGAGACACAACCTGTCCCCCGACGACCGGATCCGCCTGTGGCTGCGGGGGCGGAGTAGACGGCGGCAACACGGTCGTTTGTGGCACAGAAGATCCCGGGGAGATCTCAACAGGAGTCCCGCCCGAATCAACAGCAGGCGCCGATCCCGATCCCGCTCCGGTTCGGTTGCTAGCAGAAGAATCCGCCTCGTGTTCCACACGGCTGTCTCGGCCGGGGGAACACATGTGATGACGCCTTGGTTACCCGAATGAACGCCGTTTTGCCTCAAATTTTCGCTGCGAGGTAGAACATACGAACCGGAGCTCGGTCCGGGATTAGCAGACGAGGAAATAGAATCATCATGGTTAAGTAAAATTGCATCCCCAAAATCAGAATCCGGATTGAGGAGAATGTCAGGTAAAACCGAAAGTTCAGCGCGAAGTCTAGCCCCTGCGTTTGAGTGAAGATGCTCAAAAGGAAAAAGATGTTCATCAAATACGACATCCCTAGAGATATACACTCGTCCAACAGATGGATCAAGACACTTGAAACCCTTATGCATGTTGCTATAGCCAAGAAAAACACACTGTTTTGATCTAAACTGAAGTTTCTTGGTGTTGTAGGGTCTTAGATGTGGCCAACAAGCACAACCGAAGGATCTAAGGAAGGAATAATCTGGTGGACTCTTGAGCAAACGTTCATAAGGAGTTTCATTATCAATGACTCTAGATGGAAGCCTATTGATGAGAAAAACAGCAGTTGAAAAAGCTTCATCCCAGAACTTGAGGGGCATAGAAGCATGAGCAAGCAAAGAAAGCCCTACTTCAACGATATGACGGTGTTTGCGCTCTGCTGCACCGTTCTGTTGATGAGCGTGAGGACAGGACACATGATGAGCTATGCCCACACGCCTAAAGAAGGAGTTTAGAGACTGATACTCCCCTCCCCAATCTGTTTGCATGGCTAGAATCTTACAATTGAATTGACGTTCAACAAGATTCTGAAAGTCATGGAAACATTGAAAGACTTCCGATTTGTGACGCAAAAAATAGATCCAAGTGAATTTAGAGTAATCATCGATGAAACTGACATAATAAGTTTTGCGGCCAATTGAGGAGGGAGCCGGTCCCCATACATCTGAGTACACAAGATTTAAAGGGCCAGTAGAAACACTAGTTGACCTAGGATATGGAAGTTGATGACTCTTTCCACGTTGGCACGCATCACACACAGACTCTTTATTGGACTCTTTTGCAAACGGAAGACTATGACGACGGAGAACATGCTTGACAACATTTGACGAAGCATGCCCTAACCTATGATGCCACAAAGACACGGACGGCTTGACGACGACACCAAGTACTTGTTTATTTGGACTCGACTTGCACGATGACTTCAAGGGGTAGAGGCCTCTCTCACATCTGCCTTTGAGAAGGGTCTTCCTCGTTCCCTGTTGCTTGATGGAAAAATGATCGGGGTGAAATTCTAAGAAAGCATCGTTATCTTTAGCAAGACGATGAACAGATAACAGATTTTTGGTGGCTTTAGGAACATGTAGGATCCGATTTAAAAGAATATCAGAGGAAGGGGTATGCAAAATACTAGAACCAATGTGATTTATTTCCATACCTGCACCAGATGCCGAATGCACCTGATCGTTTCCTCCATACTTGTCACGAGTTGTGAGCTTCTCAAGCTCGCTGGTGACGTGGTCGGTAGCTCCAGAGTCGACGTACCAGTTGGTGTCGACGCCATACGATGCCATTGCTGAGGAAGCAGTCTTCTGAGGAACACCGGTGAATGAAGTATCAAACCTCTTGAAGCACTTGATCACCGCGTGTCCTTATTTTCCACAGAGTTGGCAGAAAACTCCCTGTTGGAAGGTGCTGCCACGTCCACCACCACCATTGCGGCCTCCCTTCTGGAAGCCACGACCGAAGCCTCCACGACCGCCTCCACCGCGGCCTCTAGAGTTGTTGTTGTTGCTGCCGCCACCGCGGCCTGCCTTGGCAGCCATATTCGCAGATGAATTCTGCTGGTTGCCACGCATATCCATGCGCTGCTCAAAGGTGGTCAGCTGAGAAAACAGCTCGCCAACCGTGATTGGCTCAACCCGGGTGGTGATTGAAGTCACCACGGCGTCGTAGACATCTTCGCCGAGCCCGGTCAGGATGTAGGAGATTAGCTCATCATCTCCAAGCTTCTTCCCTGCAGCCGCCATATCATCTGCAAGGGACTTCATCTTCGTGAAGTATTCCGTCATGGTGGATGTTCCCTTGGTTGCCGTAGCTAGGGCCATCCGAGTAGTGATCGCACGTGCCCTAGATTGGGACGCGAAGAGCGCTTCAATAGCCGCCCAAGCTGACGACGCCGACTCAGCCGAAGTGGTGATCTGGGCAAAGATCTCTTTGGACAGAGACGACAACAGATAGTTGAGTACTGTCTGATCTTGAGCAAACCACTTGGTGTAGTCTGGATTGAGGACGGGCAGCTTCTTCTCATCGTCGGTGCCGTCCTCCTTCTTCGGCACGACGTACTTCTCTGGCGGCACAGCCGACGGGTCGATCAGATCACCAAGCTGAACGCCGCGAATCGCCGAGAGGACGGTGAGGCGCCACATCTGGAAGTTGGTCTTGGTGAGCTTGTCTGTGACCGGCAAGAAACCGATCTGCTGCGATGGAAACACACCGGAGGAGGATGAGGTCGCCATGGATCAGTTCCGCAAGGAAACGGGCTCTGAATACCATGTAAAGATTATGGAACGGGATACCTTGTCCTGGCACCCGGCTTCATGTTATAAAGGCCAGGGAAAAGCCCCCTGGATGTGGCGTACAAGTCATGGACGAATTACAATCATACAGAGTTACAAGTCCTACAACTTGGACTATAAGCTAGGATCTACTTGATACACAAGTCAATGAACCTAGACTATACACGTTATCTTAACACATCTAACGGTGAAAAGGTTTTCTTCTTCCAAGCAACCAACAGGAAGCTGTGCGTGAGACTTTTAGGTATTTAGTTGCCGTAGAATAGGAAATGTGAAAAAAAAATACTAGTATTCATGTAGCTAATTAATCCAAACAGACTAGGATTGATTCAGTTTGGCGATCATTGGCCCCGAACGAACCCGTCCCACCCGTTTTCCTTGCACGTGTAGACAGTATTAGCATTGACCTTTAGCTTTACTAGTAGGTAATAAAATTATATTCTCCTCAAAAAGTACTAATGCTATAAATTCATACTGCGCACCATTGACTATACATACATTAGCGCTGCTAAACACACTGTTAGGCTCCTTTGTTCATTCTCTGCCGCTTTCTGTCTGTTGTCTTTATATTAACTTTTTACTTGTACACTTGTGTGCATGCACACGGGCGAAGCCAAATAAAGTTTCATGTACGTATGTAGCTAGTACTCCAAACGGATTTTTAAAATTGCTTCAACAATTCATTAAATTATTTAAACCTCCTGCTGAATTATTGAGTTGGGCAGGTCCGCGACATCACGCGTGCGCACTTCAATATTTTGTACATGTCTCCTGTTGGTCTATTATTTACTAACTAGGTTTGTCACGACACACACGAGATGGATGCTTCTTTTCTTCAGTCGTTAGTGCCTTCCGTCGTTTTCTAACACCGCCTAATTAACATGGGTCAATTTAATATAAAGGAGGGGGTGACAAATGAAGCTGAAATTTTGTTAACAGATAGGATTTGCAGCTAGCTAGGTAGCTAAAAAGCCATCTACAAGTAAGTAGCTAAAAGGCATTAGCTAGCTAGGCACCAATTGTTCTGAATTGGCGTGATTGTGCACCCCCGGGGTTCATCATCAGGAGCTTAGCTGGTAGTACTATGTACAAGTGACACACTAGCTAGAACATTATTGGTTTACTAGCTACAACACCAAGCCAAAAGTGTACGTGTTACGTGTGTGCATGCTCCTTCATTTCATCTCGGCCATACGTATATCTAAGTCCCCCTTTTGACATTTTTTTTAACCATATAATTATGATATCTATATCTATAAGGTTGGTGGTGGCAAGTCCACTACTGCCGTGCTTGTGGCGCCCCTCTTATATGTGGTATATTCTTTGCAAAGTTGCAACATGTTGTTGTTACGGCGTTAATTAAAATATTCAGAGATACGCATACTTCGTTTTAGCTGATAGGGACTCGGGACAAAGGTGGGTTCACACTTCACAGCAAGGTCCAGTTGTTTGGAACAACAATAGTTAAGCTCTCGTGCTACTTTCTTACTACTAGTTCTTGTTTAGTGTCATTGCAGAGAAGCAATGATCGGATAAATAGTTAAGCTTAACAATATTGCTACTAGCATCTTTTATACTACCGAGTAGTGGTTATAATGTAAGTATCTGCTTATGAAAAGACATGGTCTAAATAAATTATATTTATGTGTGGCAGACGCTCACATGCATGCCATCACACGTGTGCACACAACCACACATATTGAGTATCTACATAAGATTGATTCTAGAAGATCTTGAGATTGACAAAGTCTCTGTAGAAACTCCCACGACACGAATAGTTGTTGTGATCCAACGGCTGATGGTAAATTTGGGTCATTTTGTGCCTAGAATCATGGTATATGATGAGGTTATCTTGATCGTATTTGGCTAGCACAACACAGAAATGACCCATCTATTAATTGATGTTTGCCTTCTATAAGGCCTAGAGTAATAACGATAGTAATTCAAGGAAACATGAAATCTGTCTTTGGTCTATGGAATGTGTAGCTGTTTGTTAGTGTGGAAAAAGACAAATGATGATAAGTTATTTGTGTGTCTTTGGTCACAAATTTTGTCGACTACAGCAACCCAAAACGCTGTGTCATAACCATAATACAATTATATCAAGCTGTCACACATATAACTGATGAAAACATTCAAAGGAGATACAATGGACTTGGCCAAGCCTAATTAACTTGCTGATTAACAACAATTGTGGCGGGCTTTTGCGTGACAAAAAGACGAATCTGATGTGTAAATGTTCCGTCTAGGCACGAGGACAACCAAAGGTGCTACGTAGCTGTCTGTCCCATGGTTTTTTTCCCCATTATAAGCTGCTACTTCCTCGACCCGATTGGAAATATAAATAAATCCATATGTTGTAAGTATTTTTTAACTTTAACAACCAATATCTATGTTGAACATATATCATGTTAATAAATGAACAAGTTAAATATATTATAACATTATTTATAATAAATCACGTGGTGCCAACTTGATTATAAATAACATATAACATCATCCAAGGGAATTGCTATATTTCATTCGTAAGAAATATAGCCAATTTTTTTCTTGCGGCGTTCGGAACCCAAGGGTCAGATTTGTTATCTAATTTGATAATAAATTTCAATATGTTTTATCACTGAGCGCAAGAGATAATTTTTTTCTATGAATGGACAAGGACGAATAATATGTGTGTTGGCACAAATCATAAATAATAGATTTTAACATGTTTTAATACGCATCATAGAGCACATTGAATAACCAATTGTTGCGAGAAAAAGGTGGCTGATTTCTTGCGATAGAAAGTTAGGAAAAGGGAATTGCTATATTTCATTCGTAAGAAATATAGCCAATTTTTCTTGTGACGTTCAGAACCCAAGGGTCAGAATTGTTATCTAATTTGATAATAAATTTCAATATGTTTTATCACTTATCGCAAGAGATAATTTTTTTCTATGAATGGACAAGGACGAATAAGATGTGTGTTGGCATAAATCATAAATAATAATAGATTTTAACATGTTTTAACACGCATCACAGAGCACATTGAATAACCAATTGTTGCAAGAAAAAGGTGGCTGATTTCTTGCGATAGAAAGTTAGGAAAAGTGCAAAAGTTATACGCGATTAAACATGTTCAAGAGGCCGTCCGAGAGGGTGTCAGGCCGAAAAAAGCCCGACATGTAAGCACGATTGATTTACACAAGTACAGTAGCAGCAATCCGTCAGTGGCTAGGCCTCGTTTGTTTTATGGTAAGAAAGCCCTGTATCTGTCTGTCTATACAGAGAGCTGCATGCCATCATTTTTCGATGTATCGTAGGTCATGGTGAAATGATGATTACTACGCACCTTATCCCCCTAATCCGTGGAGTAAATTGTACTACTACTAGGACTTTCAATACAAGTAGCAGCGAAAAGGTGAGGCGTTAGGCAGGTCTGCATAATTGGTTCGGGTGACCACGAGAGGAGGGACGAGGGAGCAACTAGCAAGTGCAGTGTCAGTGTGGTAAGTACTAACGTACTTAGTACTACTAATGTGCAAGCTGCGGTGGCCGGCTGCCGGAGAATAGATAGATGCTCGGCATGGACAAACAAGGCGAGCTCGGTCCCTTGCCCTTGCTTTCCGGCTGGCCGCTGTCGGTCTGCCGCCGCCTGCCGGCTACCGCTTTCCACTCGGCACTCGCACTGATCAGCGCCGAAATCCATCTGCCCGACCTGATGACCCGATGTGATATGGATGGCTGCGGCCTGCTGGTGGTGGTGCCGGCTGCTAGTGCTAGCCTGCTACTTTAGACTGGCAGGCTGGCCGTCCGTGTACCCGGTGACACGTAGGAGTAACGTACTGACGGCTAGCATTTCAGGAATGGGCTCTGCAATCATAGTATTCCCAGTCGGGCTGGCGAGGACACGTCCGTCCGGCGTTGTTTGAGTTGGAGGCCACGATCTATATGCGCATGCAGATGCAATTATGCAATGATGAAAAGCAATTGAGAGCCGCGGCAAGCATAGGGGTATCTGTCAGTCCTGTGACGCTGGCACACGTAGACGATCGTGTTGGTCGCGACACACGGGCCGGCCACGCAGGCAGCATGCCGGAACGAACGAACCGAACTTTGCAGTGTGCAATGCATCGGCATATGCATCATGCATGTGTGGGCAAACGTCGGCATATGCATCATGCATGTGTGGGCAAACGGAGGGAGGAATATGGTCATCCAGTGCATGTGCAGCATGCATCCGTGGCCGGCGAAGATTCCTTGAACATTTGGCCGGCCGCGGTGGATACATCGCAGAATGCAAGTAAAAAAAGCAGTGATGCTCCAAGCCTGGAGATGGGAGGATCCACAGCAGCGGAGCAGAGCAGCTGACGACGGCCGACTGGGTGGAATCCAATCCAATCCACCGAAGATAGCCGGCAGCCGCGGCCCCGGCCCCGCGACGTGGAGACCGGAGAGGCCACCACAGACACAGAGCAGGCCGGGGCGGGGTCGGGGATCTCCCTGAAAAAGCAAGCAACCATTTTTCGGCATGGTTGACAGGACCTCACTCCACCGGCTCCACTTACGGTAGCACTACTCCGTATACCCATCTTGCCGGGACTACGAAGTTTGTTTTCTCATAGAGGAAAAACCTTTAAATAGACCTAAAAACTGAAATTTAAGTTAAAAAACAGATTAACAGAATTTCTATTAAACACTAAAATACATAAAAAGGTCACTATATCAACTCCCTTGGCTCTCATTCCTAGCCTCTAGGGGCTCTTTTTATCCGGCCTCTACTTGGACACTAGGTTATTTCTCACCGACATATGACCCCTTTCCTCTCGTTTTGAGCGAGAATCCTACACCCCGACACGGCTCCTCCCTCATGCGGCTCCCATACTATCTAACTAGTTTCTTCAGTTACGTGGCTCCTCTCCTGCACAACTCAACCTGACAATGGGCCATCATCCGAATCAAATCCAGAACAATCCGATCGTGCATGCGTTGACTACCTAAGCCACTCCAACCCAATCCCTCCTCCGCGAAACCAGACTAGACCCAACTGATCGTGGCCAGAAGCGCTCGTTGCCATGCGAACAAGTGTGTGCGGCTCCAGAAGCATCACCCGCAGAAGGAAACGCGCCAAGAATAAACGCGCCAGGATGAAGCCGGTGCACTGCCACCTCGGACCGGACCAGGCCACTAATCCCTATAACCCATTTTCATCCAAATTATGTAGATCCAAATAAAAAACCAAACTATTGAATCCGGTTTGAACCCAAACCATTCCCGGGTTGATGCACTTTGCTCAACCACGGTCGCACGGCTCCTCTCCTCATGGGGATCCATAGATTAGTCAACCCCCCAGGACCTCGTGGCTCCTCTCCGATCACTCTTCCCTTCTCCTCAACGTTCCCGATCATTCGTCAAGTTGACTTGGTCAACACGGCTTGTATCCTCCCTGTGCGAGCTCTTGACACGACTTGTACCTCAATACATAGGATTGAGCGAGGAACATGGAAAATGAGATAACAAATGAGTCATGTATGTTATTTTCTGTTGAGATAAATCTAATAGACTGATTTGAGGGTTGCTATTCGAGTTGCTCTATGGAGCTTAAATATAACTTGCATTAAAGCAATTGAAGCTTGTTTTGCTAGATTGATCGTCTCCTCTGAGCCTCTAGCCATAACAAAGAAGATGGAGCCAAAGCCGACAACTCTAAGCTACTGTACTCCTACCCTCTAAGCCTCTAAGAGCATCAACAATGTATCGGACCAAGTCTGGATCGATGGTGGGCCCCATAGAAGATTAGACAGCTCCTGTTATTGTGGTCGCAATGTATAGCACCGGGCGGGGTCAATGCACGGCCCTACGTATCGAAAAAATCAACCGCCCCTTGTTCCTTGTTCTCGGTCCCCCTCCTTCCTCCCGGAAGGCCGCGTTTCGGCCTTCTTCTCGACGCCGCCCTGACCTCCACGGCCTCGCGCCCTCCCCGAGCATCATCTGCGCGCCCCACTGCTCCCCGTCCGGCGGCGTGGCGCGGCCCCAATCTCCCCCGTCCCGGCGGCGCGGCCCGCCTGAGCACGCGCCCTCCCCAAACTATGGCGGTGCGGCCCCTGCCGTGCCGGATTAAGGGCGGCGCGGCCGCGCCGTCCCCACCTGTGGCTTCCGACGACGGGAAAGCGGCGGCAGCGGCGAGAGCGCCTTACGACGGGGCGATGGAGGCAGCGGCCCCTCCCGTGCTAGATTAGGGGCGGCACGGCCACACCATCCCCCTCCTGCAGCTTCCGATGAGTCGACGGCAGCAGCGGGAGCCCCTCCCGACGAGGCAGCAGGAGCTTCTTCTGACAGGGCATTGGCGGCGGCGGGATACACCGGCACCTCCTTGCTGATGCCCCACGCGTCTCTCCTCCACGTTCTCCACCGCGCCCTCTCTCCGTCGCAATCAGAATCGCAGCTCTTCCCCGGAGAAGGGGCGGCGCGGCCACGCCCTCCCCCACCGGCGACGGCGCTGCCACGCGTCTTCTTCATCCCGCATCCGGCTCTTCCCCGCGATTCGGCCTCCAAACTGTTCGATTCGGCCTCCAGCCGGAGGAGGCGTCTTCTTCCTCACGAGGCCGAGGCGCTGGGACTAGGAGAGGACGGGCTCTCCGTCGCCGGCGAGGCCGAGCACTGCTTTGTCACGGGCGAGCCACCGGGCTTTGCTCGAGCGCAAGCGAGCCTCTAGGCGCTCCGCCGTGGGCAAGCCGTCGGGCGCCGCTCCGCCCCTCGCACCGTCGGCGACGCGGCCCCGAGCAGCGGCCCTCCCTGTCTTCCTCCTCCAATTTCCTTCTTCGGCACCACCGCGGGAGTGTCAACCGCCGGAAGGAGAGAGAGAGAGTGCGCGAGGACTGCTTTCTTTGTTTTTTCACATGGAACCGGGGTCGATGCAAAGGACCGGGTTCTTCGTAGACACGGCCTCACAGTGTATGGTACCGGGTTCGATGCTTGCATTTATTGCATCGAACCGGCTTCGCACCATACACTGCGGGTGCTCTAAGAGCATCTCCAGCGATAGCCCTCAAACCAGGGCTCCTATTTTTCATTTGAGGGCTGTTGGCGGTCCTTAACTCAGTTTTATAACCGCCAACTATAGGTCACTATGGGGGAAATAAATATTTTATGTCACATATATCTTTACTATTGACCTAGTTCCACCTGTGCTTGGAAGAAATATTGTTTTGCAGAATATATACCAAGTACAGGAATTTCCGGAATAAAAGTACGCTTTTCGGGAGGCGTAAAACAAGCTCAAGAGCAAGTGGGCCATCTGGGGTCAAAATGGGCCGAAAGCACCAGCATGAATGCAACCCAGATGGCGGCCCAGGCCCACCTGCCAAAGGCGGTCAGGGGGCGGCGCCACCCAGGCGCGGGCGCGCCTGGGGCGCGCGCGCCAGCCCTGCCGCCAGGTGGGCCCGGCCAAAGGCGGTTGCCCCTTTCCATCTGGGGATTGACGGTTTCGCTGGTGATTTTACACCACTACCCCTGAACCGCCTTCTGGGGGCTATAAATGAAGAGGAGAGGCCCCCCACCTTCACACACACCATTTGGAGCCATCTCTACACTTCTCACTTGTTCATTAGCCTTAGTATTAGTCATTTGGAGCTAGGCAAAACTACTTGGAGAGCTTGTCTCCAGGAGGAAAAGCTACACCTTTGGTATAAATCTATGGAGCGTTCTTCCTTAGTCAAGTTCTCATTATATTTATATAGTCGTGCATATGAACTAGAGTATAGTCTAGTACACGATATATTCTATGATCAAGAACTAGGCCATAGTTCTTGTGAGAGTTGTTCATCGTGTTCTACATTGTTCTTCATCGTTCATGTGTTTTACTTGTTTAGATTAGATTGTAGAAGAGGAATAGCGGTTCGATGTGCCTTCGGGTTTGCCTATGTTCTAGCTCGTCCATCCGTAGGGTGGGAGTCTGAGGGGGACGTAGGTAGCTCCTTAGTATGCGGACGTGGTGTCGGGTGCGAGGAACCTTCGGATATGTCGGCATGCCACGGTTGAGGTGGTAGGCGGCGGGTGGTGACAGCCCTGTCCGTCCTTTGTAATCCCCCCACGTTCGCATGTTGAGTAGGAGTTCGTAAATGCCGCCATCAACCGCGGACCCGGTTGCCGCGGTCTCCCCATATTCCTAGTCTATAGTCGAGTCTTGACTTGTATAACATGTGGAATTATTTGTTCTAGTATTGACTATATAGGACCTGCCTTTCCGCGTAGATTATTCTTTATTCTTTATTTTTATTCCTTTGAGGTTGCTCTAAGTGTGTGTCCACTATCCAAACTACCGTATGCTTACCCCTGTATAGCACATTGGTCGGTTTCTCCTCATGCTAGATATTGTATTCATACCCATGCTAGATTACTTAACTACCCCATGCCTTCCTTTGGGAAATTATAAATAACGATACCATGAATACTTTCGGGTGAAATGCTGCGACGATAGATCCGTACGCTTGCGGATATTTATCTATTAGGATGTGATCTATCTCTGGCAACACTCGCGTAGTTGCTAGAACCGGTTTCTAGTAATTATGCCGAGTAAAGCCATTTTAGCGTTTAGCGGCATTGTTATCGAATTGGGCTCTAAGTCTATTTTGGTAATCGCGCTAAGAAATGCCAACAAGCATTTCGGCGCCGTTGCCGGGGAAGGCATGGAAGTTAAGGATCTAGCAGCATGGATATGCATACGATATATAAAATGGGAAACGACAATGTCTATACGAGCTAACTTTTATGTTTTCTCTGTTGTGGATGAAAACGGGATAGTGCATGACCGGTTTCTCCCTCGCCGGATAACTACAACTCAAATCCGGAAGCACTCCTAAGGAGGAAGAGGACTCGTGCCTTCTCCTCTTCGCTCCGCCGACAGAGAAACCGGTCACCACCGCACCTACTACGCCGCACTCCGTGGCCAAGTCCTCAAGCGAGTTCTGTCCCCAATGTTGCCAACGTACCCGGGCCCATTGTCAACGTAGGAGACAAGAATTTCGAGCTCGGGGCCGGGCTCATTACCATGGTGCGAGCAAGTCCATTGCGTGGACTGCCTAGTGAGGACGCCAACGCACATCTTCAGCGTTTCTTGAAGATATGCGACACCATCGTCATCAAGGATGTCGCACCCGATGCTATTAGGCTCGGGCTCTTCCCTTTCTCCCTAGTGGGAAAGGCGAAGACCTGGTTCTACAAGGACAAGGCCATTGTTGACACATGGAGCAAGTGCTCCACCGCGTTCCGCTAAATTCTTTCCCATGGGCAAAACCAATGCCCTGTGGGAAGAATCGCCAACTTCCCAGCGAGTCGCTGGAACCCATCCCCGAGGCATGGGAGAGGCTCCGGGAGTACATCCGGGAATGCCCTCACCATGGAATGGAAAGTTGGCTGGTGCTCGAACTTCTACAATGGGTTAACACCCATGTCAAAGGGGCACACGGACGCCGCAGCCGGCGGCGCCTTTCTATCATTAAGCGTTGACGGTGCTACGGCACGCGATCAACAAAATGGTGGAAAACCAAGCTTGGGGGAGGACCGCTCCCACCAAGGGACAAAAAAGGCATGCATACCGTGAAGGAGGCGGATATGCTTGCCGCAAAAATAGACCTACTCCGAAAAAGATTGACGGTGGTGCCATCAATGACGCATCCGGCACCGTCAACGCCATGGACGCTCGCATGACATGCGAGGTGCGTGGTGAAGCTGGACACTCGGGGAATGACGCCCCGAGACCCGTGAAGAGGCCGCCTACCTCAACAATGGGTTTCGCCGGCAACAAGGAGGAGGGAATGGCTGGAATAACCAGATCCGTCCTCCATTCCAAGGTAATTCGAATTACGCCTCCGGGTTTAATTCGAATCAACCTTCATTAAAGGACACGGTTTACGGCCAAGCCAAGATCAACGAAAATCTCACCAAAAAGATGATTCAAAACGACAAGATCTTGGAGAATATGAATAACAAGATAGAGGGCCTATCATCGCGAGTCAAGAACCAGTGAGCTTCAATAAGATGATAGAGACCCGGCTCGCCCGGATTGCCGCAGCGATCCCGACAAACGCTGACACGAGCAGGATCCCGGGGCAACCCGAGGTCCCGCCCGAGTCAGTAAACATGGTCGCAACAGGGTTTGGTCACCCCTGTTAAGCCAAGCAAGCTTGGGGAAAAAAATAAGAGCACCGACAAAAGCAGGTCGGTAAGTATTTTCTTGCTACTCGAAAAAAAAAGAGAGAAAAAGAGAGTAGATGAAAAAAAAGAAGGAATAAAATAAAACTTCTTCTCTGAAAAAAAAGAGAGAGAGAAGATTTTATTTTAGAAAAAATTTTTTTTGAATGGCCGGGGCAAAATCACCAACGGCTAGCGCCAAGGGCTAGCCGTTGGCGCCCAACGGCCAAAGCGGAGCGCGGCGGGGCCCGCACGGGCGCGCCGCGCCGATCCGCCGAGGTGGGGCCCGCGCTGGCGCCCAACGGCTCTTAGCCGTTGCCCCTCCCCATCCATGCTGGTGATCCGGCTATAAAAGGAGGGGGTGGCACGGGTGCTCAACCACCTCCCATTTCTCACACTCTCACTCTCTCCCACCTCCACTCTCCACACAACAACCTTCCACAAGCAATCTTTGAGCAAGAGAGCAAGAGTTGGAGCTAGTCTCGGGTGTGGAAAATCAACTTCCACTAGTTCTTTCGCACCGAGAGCTAGCCACCGGCATAGTCCGCCATGAGCGACTACGGTTCGTGGGGGTACGGTGAGGCTTCGAGCTCTCACCAAGGTGCCCCCTACGAACCCGAGGTAGCCGAGGAGACGGCGCCGCAACTCCCGAGCCCGAGGGGATCTACGCGGTCGACGCCCGTACCTCGACCTGGAGGGAGAGCAGAGCCGCGAGGTACCATCGCCTCAAGGATCGGCTCTTCAACCACACGATGATCTACGACGCCAACCTCATCGAGAAGATAGGTATGGACACCGACTTCGACACCGTCGGAAGGCGGTTGGTTGGGAAAACTTCGAGCCCATCGATGAGCAAGAAGAAGCACGCGGGGAAGAACGGATCCCGAGAGCCACTAGAGGAGGAGAGCGAGGCTTATGCACGCCCGACTCCCCGCTCGGCTAGATGCTCTGTACGGCCTCCCCGCCGGTATGGCTATGGTGGATGGGAGGCCTACCGGGGCTACGCAGGCTACTCGGGATGGGAGCAGTACCCCCAGCCGGCACAGACCGCTGAGAGGGCATGGCCCGAGGTAGAGACCGACGAGTGGGAGCGGCAGAGGAAGTTGTAAGGTCCTAGATGGCTAGAGGGGGGGTGAATAGCCTATAAAAATTTCTACAAACTCACTAAGCAAACTTCGTTAGATACACAAACGGCGGAAAGCAAGTTTTGCTTAGCCTACTAGATGTTGCAAGCCTCCTATCCAAACAATTCTAGTAGGTGATCACTAGCACACACAATAGCTACCACTAGTGATCAAGAGTTCTACCCACGGAATTTAGTCTACACAAGAAGTGGTTCCCGACCGACCACACAAGCAATTCTACCCACGGGATTTAGTCTACACAAGAAGTGGTTCCCGACTGACCACACAAGCAATTCTACTTTGCAAGAATGTAAACAAAGTAATACAAGAGAGGGTAGGAGCTTGTTATACCAACGCGTAGAGTCGAGGTTGTCAATCACCAAGAGATGAACAATCAATCAATCGGCAACACACAATCGGAGACCAATCACCGGGAACAAAGATGAACACAATTGTTTTTGTTCACCCGGTGTTCACTTGGGCACCGCCAAGCTAGTCACCGGTTGTGTCGACCAACACCTAGATGGTTCTTCGGTGTGACCCTCAAGTCACTAGCCCCTCAAGGCTCACCCCGCAAGGCACCGCAAGACACCACTCTCAAGCGAGGTACTCAACGACACGCGCAATCCACTAGGATGCTCTTCGTGATCCCCACGAGGTGAGCTCAAACCTCTCACAAACAACCGGAGGTGGCCAAGAACAAACACCTTCTCTTGCCAACTCCTCCAACTTCTCCAAGCCGGCTAGGAGCGGTACTCTCCAAGAGTAACAAGAAATCCACCGGCTAAACCACCCACAAGTGCCACTAGATGCCCTCAAGCAATGCAATGCACTAGGTGATTCACTCAATCTCTCTTAGGATGAACAACCAAGCAAGGGAGATGAGTGGGAGAGAGTCTCTTAGCTCAAAGAATGCACAAGGGATGAGAAATGGCCAAGAGACCTCCCCAAGGGCCGGCCACCTTCTATTTATAACCCCTCAAACAAATGTGACCGTTACCCCCTCGGGAGGCCGAGCAGTACGCGCCGGACGCGTCTGCCGCAAACCGCCGGACGCGTCCGGCGCTTCTTCCTTGCGCGCGGCCCGCGCCGACCGTTGGTGCCGCGGCCAACCGCGTGCCGCCACGTCGGCGTCCGCGCCGCGTCCGGCGTGCGTCACCCGCGTCGGCGCCCGCGTTCGCTCGCAATGCCGTGCTCGGAACTTTCGTTCGAGTCCGGCGTGCGCCGGACGCGGCACCCGTGCGTCCGCCGCCTTGAGCCAAGCCACCGGCACCACGCCGTCTTCCACCGAGCGCCGGACGCTACCACAGGAACCACGCCGCGTCCGCGCGCGCGTCCCGGCCCGCGTCCGCGCGACGCCCGACCAAAGGCCGAATACGAAACTTTCGGTCGGCGTCCGCCGCCCCGCCGGACGCGTCCGCCCAGCGTCCGGCGCCTCGCGCCGGCGCGCGGCCTCCGTCTTTCGTCGCCGTGCCGTGACACCAACTTCTCCAACATGCTATCCAACAAGTATACCAACTTGATCATCGAGAGATAGCATGATTTCAACCAAATTTTGCATCCGGCGCAATAGAAAATATGCATCCATTTTTCTCGAAAGCGCCGAATCCCGCCTCACGAGCTCGGCGGGAGGAAGAGAGGGACCCAAACCCATCTCTACCCCCGCAAACCACGGCGCGCCCAAACGCCACCTTTGTAAATGTGCCAACACCACCAAGTGTACATCTCCGTGTGCTTGTGTGTTAGCTTTTCACAACCATTTCCCAAAGGTTAGGTTAGCTCACTAGGTCCTACATGCAATGCACTTCATGAATTCACCTAGTGGCACCCATGCGTCGAATAGCCGATAAGACTTCCCCTCTTAATAGTGCGGCTATCGATCCTAAACCACTCACACCCTCTATGGTGTCTTAAGTGCAAAACAAAATGGCCCTATCGGTTATACCTTTGCCTTGAGCCCATTTTGTTCCTCCAAATGATATGAACACTTCACACCATCATGTGACCGTCTCGATCCATCGACCTCGACTTCACTTGCCCTTCACCATGCATCGGTCCATCGGCGCCTAGTCTTGCCCGAGCTTCACCATCTCATGGTCCTTCACTCCCAAGCCTTGACTAGCCCTTCACCTTCAACACCGGTCCATGGAGCCAAGCACCGTCTTGATCTTCATCTTTGATCACATGACACGTGTCATGCTTCATATTCAATATGCTCATCGTGTGGACAACCTTTCTCTAAATCAACCACTTAGATAAACAAGGTTAGTCCTAGGTTTCATCAATTAGCCAAAACCAAACTAGGGACTTTCAATCTCCCCCTTTTTGGTAATTGATGACAACCTCAACAAAGATGATTTTATAATAAAGATTTTGAACTTGTCATACTTGTCCAATCATTAAGCTCACAAGAGAAATTTGGACAACTATAGCAAGTTCGGTTTTGGTAGTATTGCTCCCCCTACATATGTGCATAGAGTTTGGATTTGAAGCTTTGCACATATGCATGGATAAGATTGTGGGGAGAGTAATTCTACCAAAATGATGCTAAGGTGTAAAAAATGGACCTTTGAAGCGTGATACCAATCGGAGTTGCAATTTACACCATCCTTAGCACCATGAAGTAACTAGACATCCATCAAAAACTCAAGAACCCCATGAGATCAACATTATAAGCAAAGTTCTTGAACCACTTGTAAAGCAAGGGGAGTCTAGTTACAACCTATGCATGCTAGTAGATCATTTCATCAATCAAGTTCTATACTAGCATTGCACCACACAAGCAAGGAGACACTACTTGTATAAAACTTTAAAACTAGGTGCCATGAGCAAGTCATATGAGAATGCACAAACAAATGCAACAACTTTGTTCATGAGCTTGCTCCCCTTCTTGTGTGCATCAAAATTTTATTTACCCCTTTATCATGTTCAATCATCTTTTTCTCTCCCCTTTGTCAACAATTGCCCAAAATGGGATCAAATTGTGGAGAGAAAAGGACTTTGATGGAGTAAACAAAACTTTAGTCAAACTTGGTTCAATCTAGACCACTTGCCAAAGACATTTAATTCGGTTTGAACCAAAGACAAGCTTCTTCACACCTCATGACAAGGGTTATCTTGCCTATGTTGAATTAAACACTTGTAGCAAATATTCTAGATTCAACACTAGGATTGCAAGCCCATAAACATGTCATATGTCACCACTAGATCAAGCAAAACATAGAAGCAATAGTGGTAAACATATATACATCAAACACATTTGATTTATCATGAATGCTCCAAATGCACCTTGTATGTCTACATGTGCTACCACAAGTATAATCCTAAGAAATGAATGACATGTCAACCAATGGTACCTTGCTTTGTCGAAGGAGAGGCATGTCAAGTAGTGGTGGGGTGCATTCAACACATGTTTGAGAAATCAAGAATGTTCAACTCATTCCTTAGCTTGCAAAACCTTCTTTCATCAAGTGGCTTGGTGAGGATGTCGGCAAGTTGATCATCGGTACCCACACTTTCAATGGAAATGTCACCCTTTTGTTGATGATCTCTAATGAAATGATGCCTTATGTCAATGTGCTTTGTTCTTCCATGTTGAACCGGGTTTTGTGTCATCTTGATTGCACTCTCATTATCACAAAATAATGGCACATTCTTGAAATTGATGCCATAATCCTTCAAAGTTGACTTCATCCAAAGCAATTGTGCACAACAACTCCCGCACTAACATATTCGGCTTCGGCGGTAGAGATTGCCACACTATTTTGTTTCTTTGAGGACCATGACACAAGTGATCTTCCAAGAAGTTGACATGTACCACTTGTGCTCTTTCTATTGATCTTGCAACCACCATAGTCGGAGTCCGAATATCCAATCAATTCAAACTTTGACCCCTTAGGATACCACAATCCAACATCTCTTGTTTGCTTCAAGTACCTCAATATTCTCTTTGCGGCCGTGAGATGACTCTCTCTAGGTGAGGCTTGATATCTAGCACACATGCAAACACTAAACATGACATCCGGTCTTGATGCGGTGACATAGAGTAGGCTTCCAATCAATGACCGATAATCCTTTTGATTCACCATATTGCCATCATGATCACTATCAAGATTCCCATTGGTGCCCATTGGAGTTGAGATTGGCTTTGCATCTTGCATTCCAAACTTCTTCAACATGTCCCTTATGTATTTCCCTTGACTCACAAATGTCCCATTCTTCAATTGCTTGACTTGAAGACCAAGGAAATAGCTAAGTTCACCAATCATGGACATCTCAAACTCATTTGCCATCATTTCACCAAATTCTTCACAATATGCTTGATTGGTTGATCCAAAGATGATATCATCAACATAGATTTGCACAATGAAGAGATCATTACCAATCTTCTTGATGAATAGAGTAGTGTCAACCTTGCCCATAATGAACCCTTTGGAGTGAAGAAAAGTCTTCAATCTCTCATACCATGCTCTAGGTGCTTGCTTCAAGCCATACAAAGCTTTCTTCAATTTGTACACATGGTTGGGTCTCTTCTCATCTTCAAAACCGGGAGGTTGCTCAACATATACTAGCTCATTGATGATCCCATTGAGAAATGCACTCTTGACATCCATTTGATATAACTTGATATTGTGGGCACATGCATAAGCCAATAGTATCCTTATTGCCTCCAATCTTGCCACGGGAGCATATGTTTCATCATAGTCAAGACCTTCAACTTGAGTATAGCCTTGTGCAACTAGTCTTGCTTTGTTTCTAATCACAACACCATCTTGATCTTGCTTGTTCTTGAAAACCCATTTGGTTCCAATGACATTGTGATCCTCCGGCCTCTCAACTAACTCCCACACATCATTTCTTGTGAAGTTATTGAGCTCTTCTTGCATTGCCATGATCCAATCGGCATCATCCAAGGCTTCCTCAACTTTCTTCGGCTCTTTGGTTGACACAAATGATGCATACTCACAAATCATAGCCACTCTTGATCTTGTTTGCACACCACTTCTAATATCACCAATAACACTATCGATTGGGTGATCTCTTGCAACATGTTGTGGTTGTAGCACTTGCACTTGATTGCTTGAGCTTGGTTGATCACTTGACTTGTCTTCATTTGATGAACTAGCACCATGATCTTGCACTTGAGCATTGCTAGCTTGCCTCAATGGAGAATTGAGCACTTCATCTTTATCATCTTGCACATCAACCACTTGCTTTGCTCTTATGTCACCAATGTCCATGTTCTTCATAGCTTCAACCAATTGAGTTCCACCAACATCTTCTAGATTCTCATCTTCATCTTGTGACCCATTGGTTTCATCAAATTGCACATCATGGACTTCCTCTCTAATGCCACTTGAATTGTTCCAAACTCTATAAGCCTTGCTTGTAGTTGAATAACCGAGTAGGAACCCTTCATCACATCTCTTTTCAAACTTCCCCAATCTAGTGCCCTTTCTTAAAATGTAGCATTTGCAACCAAACACTCTAAAATAGCCAATGTTGGGCTTTCTTCCATGAAGTAACTCATATGGGGTCTTCTCTAGCAAAGTATGACAATAGAGCCTATTGATATAGTAGCATGCCGTGTTGATTGCTTCATCCCAAAATGATTGGCTAACATTGTACTCATGAAGCATTGATCTAGCCATATCAAGCAATGTTCTATTCTTCCTCTCAACTAGGCCATTTGATTGTGGAGTATACTTGGCCGAGAATTGATGACCAATGCCATAGTGATCACACAATTCTTCCATTCTTGTATTCTTGAATTCACTCCCATTGTCACTTCTCACTTTCTTGATTCTCATGTCAAACTCATTGTGAACTCTAGTGAGAAAGGTTTTGAAGGTGTCATACACTTCACTCTTGTCACTAAGAAAGAATACCCATGTGAATCTTGTGAAGTCATCCACTATGACAAATCCATACTTGTTGCCACCAATACTTGTGTATGTAGTTGGGCCAAATAGATCCATGTGCAACAACTCAAATGCCTTGCATGTGCTCATTATACTCTTCTTTGGATGTGAGCTACCAACTTGCTTCCCGGCTTGACATGCACTACACAACTTGTCCTTCTCAAATACAACATCTTTCAAGCCTTCAACAAGATTGTGTTGTGTGAGCTTCTTCAATTGTTTCATGCCAACATGCCCAAGCCTTCTATGCCAAAGCCAACCCAAACTTGATTTTGATATCAAACATGTTGTCAAAGAAGCTTCACTAGTGTTGAAATCAACAAGATAGAGATTCTCATATCTAAAGCCTTTGAACACCAAGTTGGAGCCATCAAGAGAAACTACCTCAACATCATTTGCCCCAAAAATGCACTTGTAGCCTCGATCACAAATTTGTGCCACGGAGAGAAGATTGAAATCCAAGCTTTCAACTAGCATCACATTGGAGATACTCATGTCATTTGATATTGCAATCTTGCCCAAACCAACAACCTTGCCTTTCTTGTTATTGCCAAAAGTAATTGACTCAATGCCACTATCATTCTTCTCAATTGAATCAAACATTCTTGATGTGCCGGTCATGTGTTGAGAACACCCACTATCAATAATCCAATGCCTTCCTCCGGCTTTATAGTTCACCTACAAGCAAATCAATGAAGCTTAGGTACCCATTTTTGCTTGGGTCCTTGTAGGTTAGTGACTAAGCTCTTTGGTACCCAAATAGCCTTCTTCTTTGGTCCAACAATGGGTGTACCAACAAACTTAGCTTGCACACCTTTCACACCCTTGGTAAGCACATAACAAGAATCAAAAGGTATAGCATTGTCAAGTTTTTTGTTTTGTTGCTTCTTGTTGCAATTTTGCTCTAGGTGCCCAACTTGCTTGCATCTATAGCAAAACCGACCATTGCTCTTCACAAAGCTAGGCTTTGGAGTTGCAAAGGCCGACTTGCCCTTCTTGGGGGTATAGCCCAATCCCTCTTTGTTAAGAGAGAACCTTTGGCTACCCAAGCACTTTAGCAAGCGGGCCTCACCACCATAGGCTTTGCCTAAGGCATGAGTGAGCTCATCCACCTCCTTCTTGAGGGTCTCATTCTCTACCATTAGTGTAGCATCACAAGTGAAGCCATCACTAGTAGTGGAGATAGAGTCGGTGGTGGTGGTGATGATGTGCTACAAGAAGGGTTAGCATTTGTCATGATGATAGGTTGATAAAATGACTCATCAATGATGTCACAAGTAAGGCCTATATCACATGATGCAACCACCACTTTCTTTGCTTGTTGCTCAAGTAGAAGTGAGTGAGCCTTTTCAAGCTTAGAATGAGCATCACCAAGTTTCTCATGGTCTTCCACTAGACACTCATGAGTGGTCATAAGCTCACCTAGGGCTTTCTCAAGTATTGCTACTTTCATTGAAAGCTTCTTGCACTCCTTTTCCTTGGCAATAGCTATATCTCTAGTTTCTTGCATCAAGTCATATAATTGATCCTTGGAAGGTTCATCATCATCATCAACATTATCAACATCGTGAGCATATTCCATCTCACTATCATCATCACTATCATCATATTGTACCTTGGTTTCTTTGGCCATGAAGCATGATGGTGATGAAGAAAATAATGAAGGCTTCTTGTTGATGGCGATGGAAGCCATAGCCTTGTTGCTTGAATCTTCATCTTCATCATCATTGTCACTCTCCCAAGTGACCACAAATGCACCATTCTTGCCCTTCTTGAGTGTCATCTTGGCCTCATGCTTCTTCTTCTCAAACTTGCCCTTGTTGTAGTTCTTCTTCTTCTCATATGGGCATTCGGCTTGTAGATGCTCGGTGCTATCACAATTGAAGCACTTTCTTGGTTGCTCTTGCTTCTTGAAGTTGTTTCTCTTGAAGCCTCTTCTCTTGATGAACATGTGTCCCATCTTCTTCACCACAAGAGCAAGTGCCTCATCATCAATCTCAAAGTCACCATCTTCCTCATTGGTTTCTTCTTCTTCAAAGATTGGTGCTTTGCCCTTGGAGGATGTGGCTTGGAATGCCACGGTCTTCTTCTTCTTCTCCTCTTCCACCTTCTCATCATCTTGATCAAATTTGTCATATGTCAAGACTTCACCAAGCAAATCATTTGGCTTCTTATTTTCAAGCCCATCTCTTTGTAGCATTAGCTTCAACATTTTGAAGCTCTTCGGCAAGCATATCAAGAACTTGTGACAAAAATCTTCATCTTTTGTCTTGTGTCCCAAACTCTTGAGATCATTCACAATCACTTGCAAGCGATGAAACATTTCAATGATTGTTTCATCCTCCTTCTTCTTGAAGTTCTCGAACTCACTCTTGAGCCCATATAGCTTGGCACTCTTCACAACCTTGGTGCCCTCATATGTCTCACCCAACCTTGTCCATACTTCACTAGCAAGTTCCAAATCCTTGATCCCCTCAAACACCTTTGTATCAATGCCATTATATAGGGTGTTGAGAGCCATTCTATTGCATGTGATGTTGGCTTTATCTTCATCGGTGAGATGATCATTATCAAGAATAGCATAGTCATGCAATGTGACTTGCAAGACTCTCTCTTGTATTGAACCAAGATACATGATCATTTTCTCTTCCAATGATCAAAGGAACTAACTCCATCAAACATAGGCGGTTTGCCCCCAACATGGTTGAACACAATTTGAGCCATCTTAACACCGTAGGATGTTAAGCCTTGCACTAAAACGGTGACCTCGGCTCCGATACCACTTGTAAGGTCCTAGATGGCTAGAGGGGGGTGAATAGCCTATAAAAATTTCTACAAACTCACTAAGCAAACTTCGTTAGATACACAAACGGCGGAAAGCAAGTTTTGCTTAGCCTACTAGATGTTGCAAGCCTCCTATCCAAACAATTCTAGTAGGTGATCACTAGCACACACAATAGCTACCACTAGTGATCAAGAGTTCTACCCACGGGATTTAGTCTACACAAGAAGTGGTTCCCGACCGACCACACAAGCAATTCTACCCACGGGATTTAGTCTACACAAGAAGTGGTTCCCGGCCGACCACACAAGCAATTCTACTTTGCAAGAATGTAAACAAAGTAATACAAGAGAGGGTAGGAGCTTGTTATACCAACGCGTAGAGTCGAGGTTGTCAATCACCAAGAGATGAACAATCAATCAATCGGCAACACACAATCGGAGACCAATCACCGGGAACAAAGATGAACACAATTGTTTTGTTCACCCGGTGTTCACTTGGGCACCGCCAAGCTAGTCACCGGTTGTGTCGACCAACACCTAGATGGTTCTTCGGTGTGACCCTCAAGTCACTAGCCCCTCAAGGCTCACCCCGCAAGGCACCGCAAGACACCACTCTCAAGCGAGGTACTCAACGACACGCGCAATCCACTAGGATGCTCTTCGTGATCCCCACGAGGTGAGCTCAAACCTCTCACAAACAACCGGAGGTGGCCAAGAACAAACACCTTCTCTTGCCAACTCCTCCAACTTCCTCCAAGCCGGCTAGGAGCGGTACTCTCCAAGAGTAACAAGAAATCCACCGGCTAAACCACCCACAAGTGCCACTAGATGCCCTCAAGCAATGCAATGCACTAGGTGATTCACTCAATCTCTCTTAGGATGAACAACCAAGCAAGGGAGATGAGTGGGAGAGAGTCTCTTAGCTCAAAGAATGCACAAGGGATGAGAAATGGCCAAGAGACCTCCCCAAGGGCCGGCCACCTTCTATTTATAACCCCTCAAACAAATGTGACCGTTACCCCCTCGGGAGGCCGACAAGACGCGCCGGACGCGTCGCCGCAAACCGCGGACGCGTCCGGCGCTTCTTCCTTGCGCGCGGCCCGCGCCGACCGTTGGTGCCGCGGCCAACCGCGTGCCGCCACGTCGGCGTCCCGCGCGCCGCGTCCGGCGTGCGTCACCCCGCGTCTGGCGCCCGCGTCTGCTCGCAAGGCCATGCTCTGGAACTTTCTGGTCCGAGTCCGGCGTGCGCCGGACGCGGCACCCGCGCGTCCGCCGCCTTGAGCCAAGCCATCAGCACCACGCCGTCTTCCACCGAGCGCCGGACGCACACAGGGAACCACGCCGCGTCCGCCGCGCGTCCGGCGCCGCGTCCGCGCGACGCCCGACCAAAGGCCGAATACCCGAAACTTTCGGTCGGCGTCCGCCGCCGCCGGGACGCGTCCGCCCGGCGTCCGGCGCCTCGCCGGCGCAGCCTCCGTCTTTCGTCGCCGTGCCGTGACACCAACTTCTCCAACATGCTATCCAACAAGTATACCAACTTGATCATCGAGATAGCATGATTTCAACCAAATTTTGCATCCGGCGCAATAGAAAATATGCATCCATTTTTCTCGAAAGCGCCGAATCCGCCTCCTGCGAGGCTCGGCGGGAGGAAGAGAGGGACCCAAACCCATCTCTACCCTGCAAACCACAGCGCGCCCAAACGCCACCTTTGTAAATGTGCCAACACCACCAAGTGTACATCTCCATGTGCTTGTGTGTTAGCTTTTCACAACCATTTCCCAAAGGTTAGGTTAGCTCACTAGGTCCTACATGCAATGCACTTCATGAATTCACCTAGTGGCACCCATGCGTCGAATAGCCGATAAGACTTCCCCTCTTAATAGTGCGGCTATCGATCCTAAACCACTCACACCCTCTATGGTGTCTTGAGTGCAAAACAAAATGGCCCTATCGGTTATACCTTTGCCTTGAGCCCATTTTGTTCCTCCAAATGATATGAACACTTCACACCATCATGTGACCGTCTCGATCCATCGACCTCGACTTCACTTGCCCTTTCACCGTGCATCGGTCCATCGGCGCCTAGTCTTGCCCGAGCTTCACCATCGCATGGTCCTTCACTCCCAAGCCTTGACTAGCCCTTCACCTTCAACACCGGTCCATGGAGCCAAGCACCGTCTTGATCTTCATCTTTGATCACATGACACGTGTCATGCTTCATATTCAATATGCTCATCATGTGGACAACCTTTCTCTAAATCAACCACTTAGATAAACAAGGTTAGTCCTAGGTTTCATCAATTAGCCAAAACCAAACTAGGGACTTTCAATCTCCCCCTTTTTGGTAATTGATGACAACCTCAACAAAGATGATTTTATAATAAAGATTTTGAACTTGTCATACTTGTCCAATCATTAAGCTCACAAGAGAAATTTAGACAACTATAGCAAGTTCGGTTTTGGTAGTATTGCTCCCCCTACATATGTGCATAGAGTTTGGATTTGAAGCTTTGCACATATGCATGGATAAGATTGTGGGGAGAGTAATTCTACCAAAATGATGCTAAGGTGTAAAAAATGGACCTTTGAAGCGTGATACCAATCGGAGTTGCAATTTACACCATCCTTAGCACCATGAAGTAACTAGACATCCATCAAAAACTCAAGAACCCCGTGAGATCAACATTATAAGCAAAGTTCTTGAACCACTTGTAAAGCAAGGGAGTCTAGTTACAACCTATGCATGCTAGTAGATCATTTCATCAATCAAGTTCTATACTAGCATTGCACCACACAAGCAAGGAGACACTACTTGTATAAAACTTTAAAACTAGGTGCCATGAGCAAGTCATATGAGAATGCACAAACAAATGCAACAACTTTGTTCATGAGCTTGCTCCCCCTTCTTGTGTGCATCAAAATTTTATTTACCCCTTTATCATGTTCAATCATCTTTTTCTCTCCCCTTTGTCAACAATTGCCCAAAATGGGATCAAATTGTGGAGAGAAAAGGACTTTGATGGAGTAAACAAAACTTTAGTCAAACTTGGTTCAATCTAGACCACTTGCCAAAGACATTTAATTCGGTTTGAACCAAAGACAAGCTTCTTCACACCTCATGACAAGGGTTATCTTGCCTATGTTGAATTAAACACTTGTAGCAAATATTCTAGATTCAACACTAGGATTGCAAGCCCATAAACATGTCATATGTCACCACTAGATCAAGCAAAACATAGAAGCAATAGTGGTAAACATATATACATCAAACACATTTGATTTATCATGAATGCTCCAAATGCACCTTGTATGTCTACATGTGCTACCACAAGTATAATCCTAGAAATGAATGACATGTCAACCAATGGTACCTTGCTTTGTCGAAGGAGAGGCATGTCAAGTAGTGGTGGGGTGCATTCAACACATGTTTGAGAAATCAAGAATGTTCAACTCATTCCTTAGCTTGCAAAACCTTCTTTCATCAAGTGGCTTGGTGAGGATGTCGGCAAGTTGATCATCGGTACCCACACTTTCAATGGAAATGTCACCCTTTTGTTGATGATCTCTAATGAAATGATGCCTTATGTCAATGTGCTTTGTTCTTCCATGTTGAACCGGGTTTTGTGTCATCTTGATTGCACTCTCATTATCACAAAATAATGGCACATTCTTGAAATTGATGCCATAATCCTTCAAAGTTGACTTCATCCAAAGCAATTGTGCACAACAACTCCCGCACTAACATATTCGGCTTCAGCGGTAGAGATTGCCACACTATTTTGTTTCTTTGAGGACCATGACACAAGTGATCTTCCAAGAAGTTGACATGTACCACTTGTGCTCTTTCTATTGATCTTGCAACCACCATAGTCGGAGTCCGAATATCCAATCAATTCAAACTTTGACCCCTTAGGATACCACAATCCAACATCTCTTGTTTGCTTCAAGTACCTCAATATTCTCTTTGCGGCCGTGAGATGACTCTCTCTAGGTGAGGCTTGATATCTAGCACACATGCAAACACTAAACATGACATCCGGTCTTGATGCGGTGACATAGAGTAGGCTTCCAATCAATGACCGATAATCCTTTTGATTCACCATATTGCCATCATGATCACTATCAAGATTCCCATTGGTGCCCATTGGAGTTGAGATTGGCTTTGCATCTTGCATTCCAAACTTCTTCAACATGTCCCTTATGTATTTCCCTTGACTCACAAATGTCCCATTCTTCAATTGCTTGACTTGAAGACCAAGGAAATAGCTAAGTTCACCAATCATGGACATCTCAAACTCATTTGCCATCATTTCACCAAATTCTTCACAATATGCTTGATTGGTTGATCCAAAGATGATATCATCAACATAGATTTGCACAATGAAGAGATCATTACCAATCTTCTTGATGAATAGAGTAGTGTCAACCTTGCCCATAATGAACCCTTTGGAGTGAAGAAAAGTCTTCAATCTCTCATACCATGCTCTAGGTGCTTGCTTCAAGCCATACAAAGCTTTCTTCAATTTGTACACATGGTTGGGTCTCTTCTCATCTTCAAAACCGGGAGGTTGCTCAACATATACTAGCTCATTGATGATCCCATTGAGAAATGCACTCTTGACATCCATTTGATATAACTTGATATTGTGGGCACATGCATAAGCCAATAGTATCCTTATTGCCTCCAATCTTGCCACGGGAGCATATGTTTCATCATAGTCAAGACCTTCAACTTGAGTATAGCCTTGTGCAACTAGTCTTGCTTTGTTTCTAATCACAACACCATCTTGATCTTGCTTGTTCTTGAAAACCCATTTGGTTCCAATGACATTGTGATCCTCCGGCCTCTCAACTAACTCCCACACATCATTTCTTGTGAAGTTATTGAGCTCTTCTTGCATTGCCATGATCCAATCGGCATCATCCAAGGCTTCCTCAACTTTCTTCGGCTCTTTGGTTGACACAAATGATGCATACTCACAAATCATAGCCACTCTTGATCTTGTTTGCACACCACTTCTAATATCACCAATAACACTATCGATTGGGTGATCTCTTGCAACATGTTGTGGTTGTAGCACTTGCACTTGATTGCTTGAGCTTGGTTGATCACTTGACTTGTCTTCATTTGATGAACTAGCACCATGATCTTGCACTTGAGCATTGCTAGCTTGCCTCAATGGAGAATTGAGCACTTCATCTTTATCATCTTGCACATCAACCACTTGCTTTGCTCTTATGTCACCAATGTCCATGTTCTTCATAGCTTCAACCAATTGAGTTCCACCAACATCTTCTAGATTCACATCTTCATCTTGTGACCCATTGGTTTCATCAAATTGCACATCATGGACTTCCTCTCTAATGCCACTTGAATTGTTCCAAACTCTATAAGCCTTGCTTGTAGTTGAATAACCGAGTAGGAACCCTTCATCACATCTCTTTTCAAACTTCCCCAATCTAGTGCCCTTTCTTAAAATGTAGCATTTGCAACCAAACACTCTAAAATAGCCAATGTTGGGCTTTCTTCCATGAAGTAACTCATATGGGGTCTTCTCTAGCAAAGTATGACAATAGAGCCTATTGATATAGTAGCATGCCGTGTTGATTGCTTCATCCCAAAATGATTGGCTAACATTGTACTCATGAAGCATTGATCTAGCCATATCAAGCAATGTTCTATTCTTCCTCTCAACTAAGCCATTTGATTGTGGAGTATACTTGGCCGAGAATTGATGACCAATGCCATAGTGATCACACAATTCTTCCATTCTTGTATTCTTGAATTCACTCCCATTGTCACTTCTCACTTTCTTGATTCTCATGTCAAACTCATTGTGAACTCTAGTGAGAAAGGTTTTGAAGGTGTCATACACTTCACTCTTGTCACTAAGAAAGAATACCCATGTGAATCTTGTGAAGTCATCCACTATGACAAATCCGTACTTGTTGCCACCAATACTTGTGTATGTAGTTGGGCCAAATAGATCCATGTGCAACAACTCAAATGCCTTGCATGTGCTCATTATACTCTTCTTTGGATGTGAGCTACCAACTTGCTTCCCGGTTTGACATGCACTACACAACTTGTCCTTCTCAAATACAACATCTTTCAAGCCTTCAACAAGATTGTGTTGTGTGAGCTTCTTCAATTGTTTCATGCCAACATGCCCAAGTCTTCTATGCCAAAGCCAACCCAAACTTGATTTTGATATCAAACATGTTGTCAAAGAAGCTTCACTAGTGTTGAAATCAACAAGATAGAGATTCTCATATCTAAAGCCTTTGAACACCAAGTTGGAGCCATCAAGAGAAACTACCTCAACATCATTTGCCCCAAAAATGCACTTGTAGCCTCGATCACAAATTTGTGCCACGGAGAGAAGATTGAAATCCAAGCTTTCAACTAGCATCACATTGGAGATACTTATGTCATTTGATATTGCAATCTTGCCCAAACCAACAACCTTGCCTTTCTTGTTATTGCCAAAAGTAATTGACTCAATGCCACTATCATTCTTCTCAATTGAATCAAACATTCTTGATGTGCCGGTCATGTGTTGAGAACACCCACTATCAATAATCCAATGCCTTCCTCCGGCTTTATAGTTCACCTACAAGCAAATCAATGAAGCTTAGGTACCCATTTTTGCTTGGGTCCTTGTAGGTTAGTGACTAAGCTCTTTGGTACCCAAATAGCCTTCTTCTTTGGTCCAACAATGGGTGTACCAACAAACTTAGCTTGCACACCTTTCACACCCTTGGTAAGCACATAACAAGAATCAAAAGGTATAGCATTGTCAAGTTTTTTGTTTTGTTGCTTCTTGTTGCAATTTTGCTCTAGGTGCCCAACTTGCTTGCATCTATAGCAAAACCGACCATTGCTCTTCACAAAGCTAGGCTTTGGAGTTGCAAAGGCCGACTTGCCCTTCTTGGGGTATAGCCCAATCCCTCTTTGTTAAGAGAACCTTTGGCTATCCAAGCACTTTAGCAAGCGGGCCTCACCACCATAGGCTTTGCCTAAGGCATGAGTGAGCTCATCCACCTCCTTCTTGAGGGTCTCATTCTCTACCATTAGTGTAGCATCACAAGTGAAGCCATCACTAGTAGTGGAGATAGAGTCGGTGGTGGTGGTGTATGATGTGCTACAAGAAGGGTTAGCATTTGTCATGATGATAGGTTGATAAAATGACTCATCAATGATGTCACAAGTAAGGCCTATATCACATGATGCAACCACCACTTTCTTTGCTTGTTGCTCAAGTAGAAGTGAGTGAGCCTTTTCAAGCTTAGAATGAGCATCACCAAGTTTCTCATGGTCTTCCACTAGACACTCATGAGTGGTCATAAGCTCACCTAGGGCTTTCTCAAGTATTGCTACTTTCATTGAAAGCTTCTTGCACTCCTTTTCCTTGGCAATAGCTATATCTCTAGTTTCTTGCATCAAGTCATATAATTGATCCTTGGAAGGTTCATCATCATCATCAACATTATCAACATCGTGAGCATATTCCATCTCACTATCATCATCACTATCATCATATTGTACCTTGGTTTCTTTGGCCATGAAGCATGATGGTGATGAAGAAAATAATGAAGGCTTCTTGTTGATGGCGATGGAAGCCATAGCCTTGTTGCTTGAATCTTCATCTTCATCATCATTGTCACTCTCCCAAGTGACCACAAATGCACCATTCTTGCCCTTCTTGAGTGTCATCTTGGCCTCATGCTTCTTCTTCTCAAACTTGCCCTTGTTGTAGTTCTTCTTCTTCTCATATGGGCATTCGGCTTGTAGATGCTCGGTGCTATCACAATTGAAGCACTTTCTTGGTTGCTCTTGCTTCTTGAAGTTGTTTCTCTTGAAGCCTCTTCTCTTGATGAACATGTGTCCCATCTTCTTCACCACAAGAGCAAGTGCCTCATCATCGATCTCAAAGTCACCATCTTCCTCATTGGTTTCTTCTTCTTCAAAGATTGGTTCTTTGCCCTTGGAGGATGTGGCTTGGAATGCCACGGTCTTCTTCTTCTTCTCCTCTTCCACCTTCTCATCATCTTGATCAAATTTGTCATATGTCAAGACTTCACCAAGCAAATCATTTGGCTTCTTATTTTCAAGCCCATCTCTTTGTAGCATTAGCTTCAACATTTTGAAGCTCTTCGGCAAGCATATCAAGAACTTGTGACAAAAATCTTCATCTTTTGTCTTGTGTCCCAAACTCTTGAGATCATTCACAATCACTTGCAAGCGATGAAACATTTCAATGATTGTTTCATCCTCCTTCTTCTTGAAGTTCTCGAACTCACTCTTGAGCCCATATAGCTTGGCACTCTTCACAACCTTGGTGCCCTCATATGTCTCACCCAACCTTGTCCATACTTCACTAGCAAGTTCCAAATCCTTGATCCCCTCATACACCTTTGTATCAATGCCATTATATAGGGTGTTGAGAGCCATTCTATTGCATGTGATGTTGGCTTTATCTTCATCGGTGAGATGATCATTATCAAGAATAGCATAGTCGTGCAATGTGACTTGCAAGGCTCTCTCTTGTATTGAACCAAGATACATGATCATTTTTCTCTTCCAATGATCAAAGGTCCATGGAGCCAAGCACCGTCTTGATCTTCATCTTTGATCACATGACACGTGTCATGCTTCATATTCAATATCCTCATCGTGTGGACAACCTTTCTCTAAATCAACCACTTAGATAAACAAGGTTAGTCCTAGGTTTCATCAATTAGCCAAAACCAAACTAGGGACTTTCGAAGTACACCGTCGACTCGCCACCACCGAAGCGGGAGCCGACGTTGGCCTCAATCAACGCCCACGTTGGACGGTGCGAGATCCGGACGAACGACATCGGGAACACCCTAGGTGGTTTCATGCGATCGACGACCCGGTGGCGGCGGCGGTTCGGGCGAGAGGTTCGACGATCTTGCCGAGCACCTCCGCATCCGAGCGGGAGGAGCGGAGGGCCTACCGGAGGTCCCAAGGGTACAACCCTGGGCCATGAGCTTCGGGATAAGCTTGGGGGAGGACCCCCATTGAGGTATTTTGCATTGCATATTTAATTTCTAGAAATTTTATTTTAGCATGTTTAAATTCAAGTTTCTTGCATTGGAAAATTCAAAATATATATATATATATATTTACTTTTATAATTCCATTCCATATATGTGCTATGAAATGTTTAGTTCCACCCATGTTGAAATGATTGGTTGCTTTCTGTTTTATGTCTCGTTTGTACTTGTCTAGAATAGAGTTTTCTCTAATATTTGGGTTTATTGGCTTTACTTTATCATGCTCTAGAAACTTGATTTAGTGGGTTGCATACAATTACTCTCATCTAGGTTATTGCGCGATATGATATAGTGACTTAGACCACAAGCAATGAAACGTCCCTTGAGAAAACCGATGTCGGAGTCTTTTGTTTCAAAAATCTTCAAAAACAATAGTTTCTCGGTGATCGCGGAATACCCACCCGAGCCATATGATCTATCCATAGAAAAAGAACCTTCATGTCTTTGCTTGTTCGTACATTGAGTTCGGTCGGATTGTTACCGACGTGAGATTATGACTCTACACCCATGATTGAGATCCACTTGCACCCACCAAATAAAAGCCAACTCTTACACTAAGAGTTGCGCACAACATGCACCCAACCACCATCCGCCGGCTCATACACTGAGAGTCGCGCATCATTTTGCCGACCCTTACCCTGAGGATCGCGCACCCTCTCTCGTGTAGTTTGCAAAATTTCTCCATGCATTGTTCATCATGACATCTCTCTCCACCACATCCTTCCCATCAATAAATTTTTGGGCTATGTTCTTAGTCAGAAAAAAAAGAGTGAAAAAAAAGAGAAGAAAAAAAATGAGAGATTGTTTTAGTAGACAAACGGGAAAAATCTTAGATCCCCGTTCAAAAAAAAATGAGAAAGTAAATATAGATGTTCTTTGGTAGCCCATCTTTTCTTCATCACATTCATCAATAAAGGAGAGCATGTCATGATGCATGGAGACCCAAAAATACCACAAAAATTAGGAATCATCTTTTATTCCATCCACACACTTGCACATCTCAATCATAGTGTATAGCTTAATCTCCCGTAAGGTTCAATCCTTGACTTTACAACATATGTGATACAAGTATGCCCACTTACATACCTACTTAAAACTCCACTCTCGGCTTTAGTGGTAGGAAGAAGGCAACTTGAAAAAGCCTTTGGTGAGGTCACTCTACACTTTTGAGCGATCGAGTGGGTCATTTGAGGAACTTGGTTTATTTATAAAAACTTACAAAACCTCCGGATGAAAGTTGATCTTGGGACGAATGAAAAGCACCGGTCTTTGGAGGCTGTTCTATTTTGCAATCGCCCAAGACTTGAGAAAATTAGAAGCCCCACTCCATCGGGAATCATAGAGTAGATACAATTGCCGATTTATCCAAATAGCGGTAGAACGCTCTCTTCTAGCTTGTACACTTGAGATATAATCGGCATCGTAGCAACCCACGATCAACAACCCAAAGCAAAGACTTGCTCGGGACGAGCAAGGGGTAAGCAGGGGGATCTTGTTGGCGGTCCTTAACTCGGTTTTATACCCGCCAACTATAGGTCACTATGGGGGAAATAAATATTTTATGTCACATATATCTTTACTATTGACCTAGTTCCACGTGCTTGGAAGAAATATTGTTTTGCAGAATATATACCAAGTACGGGAATTTCCGGAATAAAAGTACGCTTTCGGGAGGCGTAAAACAAGCTCAAGAGCAAGTGGGCCATGCGGGGGTCAAAATGGGCCGAAAGCACCGGCATGAATGCAACCCGGATGGCGGCCCGGAGCCCCCCGCCAAAGGCGGTCGAGGGGGCGGCCAGCGCTGGGCGCGCGCGCGCCGGCCCTGCCGTCGGTGGGCCGGCCAAAGCGGTTGCCCCTTTCCATGCGGGGATTGACGGTTTTCGTGGTGATTTTACACCACTACCCCCGAACCGCCTTCCGGGGGCTATAAATGAAGAGGAGAGGCCCCCACCTTCACACACACCATTTGGAGCCATCTCTACATTTCTCACTTGTTCATTAGTCTTAGTATTAGTCATTTGGAGCTAGGCAAAGCTACTTGGAGAGCTTGTCTCCAGGAGGAAAAGCTACACCTTTGGTATAAATCTATGGAGCGTTCTTCCTTAGTCAAGTTCTCATTATATTTATATAGTCGTGCATATGAACTAGAGTATAGTCTAGTACACGATATATTCTATGATCAAGAACTAGGCCATAGTTCTTGTGAGAGTTGTTCATCGTGCTCTACATTGTTCTTCATCGTTCATGTGTTTTACTTGTTTAGATTAGATTGTAGAAGAGGAATAGCGGTTCGATGTGCCTTCGGGTTTGCCTATGTTCTAGCTCGTCCATCCGTAGGGTGGGAGTCCTGGGGGGACGTAGGTAGCTCCTTAGTATGCGGACGTGGTGTCGGGTGCGAGGAACCTTCGGATATGTCGGCATGCCACGGTTGAGGTGGTAGGCGGCAGGTGGTGACAGCCCTGTCCGTCCTTTGTAATCCCCCACGTTCGCATGTTGAGTAGGAGTTCGTAAATGCCGCCATCAGGCTGGCCCGGACCGGTTGCCGCGGTCTCCCCATATTCCTAGTCTATAGTCGAGTCTTGACTTGTATAACATGTGGAATTAGCTGTTCTAGTATTGACTTGTATAAGGACCACTTTTGCTCGCGTTGATTATTCTTTATTCTTTATTTTTATTCCTTTGAGGTTGCTCTAAGTGTGTGTCCACTATCCAAACTACCGTATGCTTACCCTGTATAGCACATTGGTCGGTTTTCTCCTCATGCTAGATATTGTATTCATACCCATGCTAGATTACTTAACTACCCCATGCCTTCCTTTGGGAAATTATAAATAACGATACCCCCGAATACTTCGGGTGAAATGCTGACGATAGATCCGTGCGCTTGCGGATATTTATCTATTAGGATGTGATCTATCTCCGGCAACACTCGCGTAGTTGCTAGAACCGGTTTTCTAGTAATTATGCCGAGTAAAGCCATTTAGCGTTTTTACGGCGTGTTATCGAGTGGGCTCTAAGTCTATTTTGGTAATCGCGCTAAGAAATGCCAACAAGGGCTACCCCTACTTGTAAGGGCTTTGTTTTCTGGAGTGAACTCCAGCAATAGCCCTCAAAATAGAGCTCCTATTTCTTAATTCTCTCTATTTTGTCACACACAATATGTATATGTACATGAGAACATCATACTATATAATAATTTATTTAAACTATAACGATAAAAACACAACACCAAATTTACAAATAAAAATATGAATTTTTAATTCTAAATTTAAACATAATTTTGTTTGAACTTAATTGTAGTTGATCACACATAATCCATACTATGTTTACAAATCAAATAAAATAATTATGAAACATAAATAGAGCAAAAATAATTAACGTGTGCCATGTCGCATCCACAAATGGACGCAATTGAGATTTGAGAGTCGTGCCGGGGCCCTCGGACTGAGGGCTGAATGAGTGATTTGAAAGACCTCTTGAATTTGATGGCTTTAGCAGGGTCTTGCTGGAGTCAGCTTTTGTACTCTTAGCCTTCAAAGTAGGATAAATGCTTAAGTAGGAGATCTGTTGAATATGCTCTAAGCTTGGTTTGCTATAGCTGGGAGAAAGAGACTCGTTCCATCCCTTGCCTGCCTCTGCTTGGGCGCGCAAGTCCACCTACCCTCCACACGACGTTCACACACGCACACATATATCATCCGTCCGGATGGATAATCTACACTTCCTGGCTACGTATCATGTTGATGCAGTGGATCTCTCTCTGTTTTCAGCGAAAAAAAAAAAAGAAATTAAAGACACGTATCTGCACGGTTCAGGTGGTAGTGATGTTGAGCCACATGCTGCAATGCTTGGGTGACGGTGCTGTGACGTCGAACTGTCGGAGCATAGAATTTCCCTTGTCTTAGCACCAGCACCGTCAATCCATCCGCTTGGCTTCACAGCACAGGCGAGAGCATACGGCTAGGACTCTCTCTAGGAGCACTGTGGACCGCTGGACACATGCATGCGTGACACAGTGGTGCGGGCAGGGGAGCCACGTTCTGATGCCGCCGCCGACGGCGGCCAGGGTCCGGGCAGCGTGTCGCCCGTGTCGTGCGCGCGCCGGCCCCTCCTCTGCGCGTCGCGATGTGCCAGGTGCACCTGCACGCCCGCGCGCCGACCCAGCAAAGGCAAAGCAAGCCGGCGACGGTTGGGGTCGGGAAATGAAAGATGCCCGGCCTGCCTGCCCGAAACCAAAAACTCTCAGAACTGGATGGACAAGGCGGGCAAAGCAGAGGTCAATGGAAGCCGAACCGTGGGGCACATGTGTTCCCCGGCCGCGCTTCCTCTGCTTCTGCATGCCACCACCAGCACATGTGCTTTGGACGCTCCTCCGATCTCTTCATCCTTCTTCTTCTAATCTTGTAGTACACCTGCACTGTGCGAGCGTCCATGCGTGTCGTATGATAGTGCCGTATATATACACAAATACTGTCACCGTCAGGACAAATACAACACACACACAGTTTTTTTTTTTGGCGAAAACACACACAGTATATTAATTGTACAGAAACAGGCTTACACACAGGCATTCTGGGTAATATAAACTTGTTCGAGCCAACTTTGATTGCCAACACTAGCTAGTGTACCATACCAGCAGCGTCGTAAATTCTTGATTCGTGTGAACACATGACATAGCACAACACTCTGTTTTTTTTTTAATGCAACAACACTCTGTTTTGGTCCGTGACCTGACAAGCTGCAAACCTAATCCTTCATGCGCATCAATTCTTTCAGGTCAACTTACACAGTGCACAAAGAAAAACTGTTTGGAGTAGCTGGATAACACTGAAAACCATAACTGCAATCAGCTAGCGCTTCTTTAATTAGAAAAAATGAATTTTTAACACATGGGCACACTGTACTACTTCTACTTCCTCCATTTCCAATTATAAGACATATCGGCTTTACTAGCTACATTATTTTTGCTACATATTTAGACATTCACTAGTGCATAGCAGAAGCAATAAATCTATATATGATGTCTTCACATTGATTTCTAGGGAATGAGACTCCAACAAAACTTGCATTGAAAGTTCATGGTTTCATCCTCCCACACGTTTTGGCCGATCCTCTATGGCTTCCATCCTCACCGTGGATCCACACTTTTGTAGGAAAAATGCATGGTAATGGATGCCATTTATTTTCAGTGTCAAGTAAATTGAAGAGGAGGATAGTAATCCATTACACATATGCAGCTGCCTATTTTGTAGAGTATGAATTTTGAATTAAATCAAACTATTTTTTGACCATGTGTTTGTAAGCTACCAACCTATGTCCCAAATTATATGTACTTTTGGTTTATCTAGGTACATAGCTTTTGCTATGCACTTATAGATAGTATGTCTAATTGTGTATCTAAAGATGCAAAACTGACCTAGAAAATAGAAAGTAAGATATTTAACTTAGAAAAGATTGCAAGTGGCATAGTTCATGTGTCATTTAATCACAAGATCTTGCAACGATTTAATGTTGTGGCTAGCTAATGTTGAGATGAAATTGTGCATTCATGGAGCCCGTTTCATTCATTAACCAAAACCTAGATCCAATGTGGCCCTTTCGTAAAAATCACAATCAAACACAACACTGAGATTGGCCAAAACCCTCAATGAAACATTTTAGTCTTATACTTTTCCCCCTTCTAAAGGGGTGTACCTTACAAGAGAGACTCATATACCTATTCTACATAATGCCTTTAAGAGGAAGTTTCTTTATTAGTCAATTGCACTACCTATATAGTTACATAAAAAAATCAAAAAGAAAAAAATGACAATAGGATCAAAATAAGTGATTGAGCTACTGCCTTCAATAAGAGATTTAATCTGTATAATTTGTTTGAAATCAAACTTTACTTATTTTTTGAAGAATAATTAGTCATATCTAAAACTATATATATTACATAACACGTAACGTGGACGGGCATGATAGATGCTATTAATTCTAGATACGTAGTTTTTGCTATGGACTTCGATATACACTGTGTCAAGATACATAGGGATTGAAACTTAAAACGAAGCCTAAACTAATCAAGTGAACCATGTCTATTGCACAAAAAAAAAAACCCCTTCTCCATGTCAAATTTTCCTTTTTTCAGAACGTGCAAAATGCACAGTGCTAAGAGCAACCACAATGTTGCAGAAAAGTAGTCCATAGTGATTAGAATATTATATATCAGGTGGCTGAAACATTGTAGAACCAGGCCATAGAGTAGTCCATAGTTAAGGACGTCCATAGTGCTATGGACTACCGATAGCAAATAAAAAAAATATTTTTCTCTCTTCAGCTCTCTCTTGCCTCATGAACATGTGACCAATAACTCCATGATGACGGGCCCCGCATATTGGTCCATATGGGCTCTACATTGTGGCAATAGGAATAGTTATGGACCACTGATGAAAAAGCTGTCCATATGGACTGGATAGTCCATATACATTGTGGTTGCTCGCCTAAGAGCAAGTTAGGCCAACCAATCGCGCCATGGCAAGCACAGCAGGAGGCCAGCGTGTGATCTCTGTTCGTGTTCTTCTTTCACTAGTGCAGGCAAAAACTATCATGCAAATATGCGCACATGCTACGAACCTTAGCATGTCGAGAAAATAAAAATTGCACTCAAAAAAGGGGACACATTCCATTGCACCCCTAAGCAAGGCAGCCCCTTGGATCTCCTATAAATTCGCAGGCAGGAATCACATTAGTGTGTGGAAGCAGCAAGCAACACTGTCTCCTCTTCTACCTCGATCCATCTTTGAATAGCATATATATAGTGGCCACTGGTCAGCCAGAGACCAAGCCAGCAGCTCACTTCAGGCAGACGAAACGAAACAGCATCACATCAGAGCATCACCTGATCCCATTAATTCCAACCTGCAGACTGCAGTTGCCACGCGCTGCGCTGCCCATCGATCCATCCGGCCATCGACATGGACGGCGGTCTGAGCCCGGAGCGGCATGCGGCGGCGGAGCCGGTGCGGTCGCGGTGGACGCCCAAGCCGGAGCAGATACTCATCCTCGAGTCCATCTTCAACAGCGGCATGGTGAACCCGCCCAAGGACGAGACGGTCCGCATCCGCAAGCTGCTGGAGCGCTTCGGCGCCGTCGGCGACGCCAACGTCTTCTACTGGTTCCAGAACCGCCGCTCGCGGTCCCGCCGGCGCCAGCGCCAGCTGCAGGCGCAGGCAGCGGCCGCGGCAGCCGCAGGCTCCTCGTCCTCGTCCGGATCGCCCCCCACGACTGGCGCCGGCCTCGCGCCGGGATACGCGGCGGCTTCGTCGACGATGGGGATGTCGTTAGCGCACGGCGGCGCCTACGGCGGCTCCTGCGCGTCCGCGTCGTGGCCACCCTCTCCGCCGCCGTCGTCGTGCGCGGGGTCGGGGATGATGGGCGACCTGGACTACGGCGGCGGCGACGACCTGTTCGCCATCTCGCGGCAGATGGGCTACGCCAACGGCGGTGGCTCCGGCTCGGGGTCATCGGCGGCCGTCGCCCACCACGAGCAGCAGCAGCAGCAGCTTTACTACTCGTCGTGCCAGCCAGGTGAGCGCACCAAAACCAAAGCCGTGCATGCATGCTCTGTGCTCTGGATCCATGGATCGATCCTTGATGCTTGGTTTTCATCGAGTCTAATTCCCATCGTTGGCCCTTCTTCACTTTCAAGTTGAAGGAATGAAATCCTTTCGCCCAGCCCTTCTGGATCATAATACCAGCCTGTCGATCTGATCCATAATTTACTTGCTATATGCATGCAGAGAGTTCATACTTGACTTCTTTCCGATCGACTATAGCTTACTTGTTCTCTTTGGTTACTTGTGCCATGCCATTATGCCAATGACAACAATTAGATCCATATAATGCGCAGATCAATCATAGCAACCACAGGAACTTAACTGGAAGAGGGACAGTTTCTTGATGACGGATGTTCATTTTTGTTGACCGAGAGCTCATCATCACCATGTCTTATCTGCTAATTCAATTCAGACAAGACTGATTGTTGTACTGTACTACTAATATATATGCAGTAGTATTATACAATGCTAGTACCTTAACACATGAAGCATGCTTGCATGCGATATGCTGGACCCGCTACACATGAAAACAAATAACATGTTTCCCTCATGCTGTGCTGAATGCTTATTAAGCTAGAGACTCGATTACAATATTCTAGTTCATCAGTACATGCATGATCAGAAGATATAACAATATAATTTGGCAAACAACTACAGTATACAGTGTCAAAATTTAGCTAGTACCAATTACACTAATGATATCTTTCAAAAATACCAATAACACTAATGATCAGAAGAATGCATGCATGGAGTGGTAGTGTGGAACGAAGGAACTGACATATAATTAACTTATTTGGTCCTGCGTGAAGCGAGCATGACGGTGTTCATCAATGGCGTGGCGACGGAGGTTCCCCGGGGGCCGATCGACCTGCGGTCCATGTTCGGGCAGGACGTGATGCTGGTGCACTCCACTGGCGGTCTCCTCCCCGTCAACGAGTACGGTGTCCTCACGCAGAGCCTGCAGATGGGCGAGAGCTACTTCCTGGTCAGTATGTACATGTATATGTACTGAGATTGGTACTGAGTAGGCTGTTTACCATGCATTATTTGACCTCGCATTATATCCTTTAATTTCAAGTTCACCACACGATTTAGCTAGCTAGAATGCTAGCTGAGTGATGACGAGGAACCGACACTACGTACAAAGATGACATTTGCTATGCATGCATTTCAGCTTACAACATAATATAACATGCTGCATGTATTGATCCGACCGTTTTTCTTGTTTTGTTCCCTAATGTTGGACAGGTCACGAGGGGCTAACGACCTTGCTAGCACGTTGCATTGCCGATCGACGTCGACCGAGAGCTAGCTGTAGTGTAGTATTACCTTGGAATTGGATGTTATATTCGGATCGGAGTGTGGACGCCAGTGTGGCGCCAGTGAACCGTGGACGTACTACGCCGACAGAAGCTTGCTAGCTGGATTTGCTCGTGCAGGCGGCAGCTAGCTTTGCCGCCGTCCGGTCGTCGTCCCTGATGACATGGAATGGAATCCAGACGTGCAGCGTGTGATAGACAAGATCGAGAGGCAATGCAAAGAATTGGAGCTGCATGCATGCATGATACGGGCAGTATATATAGTACAAATACAGCATCAAGCAACATGATATATACAGTTCAAAGAGTGTTCCCAATAGTACTACGCATCCACATCGATCTATGTGTACTCAGATCAATCATATAATTGTTTGTCGTCACACCATTGCAAGGAACCATTTGCTTACATTTGGTTAATGGCTATTATATATCGAGGTCATTCTTCATTATTGTCTGTACTGCCCAGTTTGTGTTCAATTCTGAATCAAAATCTGAATGCAATGCAAATGCAATGCTGCAAATAACTGCAGGGGCCCTGGCCCCTCCAGATTCTTCAAAAAAAATGCAATGCTGCTCTGCCACTCTGACTCTGGTGTGGTCACACACATCAGATAGCCGTAACGACGTCGTCAGGGTCAGGGTCAGGGACGACGACGACGTGCAGTTCAGTGCATGCGTGTCGAGCGCACTCGGCCGCAAGTGGCGAGCTCACCGCCCCTGCCGACCAAAAGGAGGCCACCGCGTGTCCCGCGTTTCATTTCCTTCCGACCCTGCTTGGACTTGGAATGAAGAATCTCTGCCGACCCGCCGCCAGCTTCACCAATCAGCTAGCGCACAAGCAGACAGCAGAGTGGCAGCAGCTACCCTCTTCATCATTCTTTTTAATCTTTATTTACACGCCATAGACCAATATGACAGTCAAACGCAAGTGTGCCTAAATTCTTCTTGGCAAGAGTACAACAGTAGTACAGTAGAATGTTAAAAATTTCACCTCCAGCTAAATATGCTCTTGCTCTAGTTCCTTTAAATTCATTTTTGAGTAGCTTTTACATTTTATAACTCGGAGCACATTCTATAAAAGAATGATTGATAAAATTCTTCGTAGAAGATAAAAGGATAAAATGATAATAATATTATTTTTCCTCTTAATTAGTGGAAAGATTTGCTGCAAAGTCAAGCTTTCACTGAATTACGAGTTACTAGAACATGTTCTCTACCACAGGCCCCAATGCCTCTGCTTCTGCACAACCGTACCAATGTCCAAATATACTGTATATCCTTTCTGCCTAACACATGCTTGACCATATAAGGCATATGCTATATATTAACATATCCCAAATGTTGCGTGATCCCTTGTAGAACACTACTACGTACGTACAATGTTTAAAAACAGAGTGCTGACGATGCAAGTAAACTCTGCTCTGGCTTTGGGATGAACGAAACCAGCTAGGACAGGGTTCTTTAGTGACCAAGTAGTTCTAGGTGCAGAGCATGAGACTTTTTGCTGTCTCTGGTTAAGGACGACAACGACTGGCCTTCAGAGCATGAGACTGCAGAGCAGACCAAGTAGTTTGAGGTGCTCTGAAGGCCTAATTTCGTCCGAGCTCTGCCGCTCTGCTGGATGAGTGGCAGAACTAGAGGCGTCCCTAAAAAAGTGTCACTAGAAAACCGTATTTCCCTCACAAATATGCTTCTCAGGCGATACTTAAATAGGGACGGAGAGAGTATGTTGTGTTGTCATTGTGTGTGACTTATTCGCCTGCTCGTGAAAAAAAAAACTGGGTGCCGCATGACCCAGCACGCATACAAGAAGGGTCGGAGTTCAGAGCACGGAGTTCAATTTGCTGCACCCAGTCACCTGTCACATCTGCAAAGAGGGTAACAAAGCTGCTTTACGACTTGTGAGACTTCAGTAGAGGGATGCTGATGGTATAAAGGCAGGCAGCACAACGACAATGGAGCAAAAGGCACAGGGGCATCCCAACACAGCTCATAGAGTAGATTAGAGTCTCCTTAAAAAGGCAAGAGAACCGAAGCACTCTTCATAGTTCTAGAAACCCATGTTCTGGCTATTCATACCATATATTGGCCGGCAGTGTTAACCTGCCGGCATATGCTTAAAAAAAAGGAAAAAAAGAAGGGAGCCCAAGGCTGCATGTTCTTAATCCTACTCAGTACTACTGTACTTCAGTCTTCACTGCTCATCACTCAATACGACCTGTGGATGAGAAATGAAAAACTAACAGCCTTCAGTACACATAGGCCCAATAACAAGAACAAGAGAAAAAATGGGCAGTATAGGATTTTGCACATCGAGTACAGAACTGCTAATCGTTTCTTCAGACTGAATATCCTCTCGTCAGGAGGGGTCTTAGTTTGTCATAGCTGAAGGATCAGCATAATAAGTATAATGACTCAAGGGAAGCTATTAACAATTATTCTTTTACAACCAAGCACATGCTGGAAACCTGATCATGAACCCAATATGTTGGCGCATGCTCTACAAGGAAACAACAGAAAAATTGAGGATGCACTCTTCCAATGGTACAGTAAGGGTGTCCGCTGCCTTGGACAGCAGCAGCACCTACGTTGCCAATCATTGTACAGGATATAGAACTTTTTTTCTTAATATAGCATCGTCTTTGAATAATATCACACAGTTTAGTAATACTCTTTCATGTTGTCTCCTGGAAAGACCGTGAGCGTGAGAGAGCTGCTGGATTTGCTTGCAGGGCTCGAGCAGCACCGGATATCTGCTCCTGCCTTTCAGCTTTCGACTGGAATGGTCTGAACATGCCTCGATCACCAGGCTCGATCCCAAGGGTGGTCCAGATTGAGCTCTTTGCAGCTTCGACAGGGTCATCGATCCGAAGCGTTTTGGGGATCCATAAGCATCTTTCTGCCTTCTCATCTCCTTGAGTTTTGGAATCCCTACAGTGCTTTCCTAGGACAGGAGAGCCGCTGTCGGAACATGTGCCGCTGCTTGTTGGAGACGATGCTGGCACGGTGGAGCTAGGTCCTATCCATGGTGCGTTCCATGTTCCGTTAGGCCAAGGAGTAATGAATGGCCAAACCGAAGGCGGCATTACTGGAACTGGAATTGGACCGCAGAATCCTGGTGGCAGTACAGGCACAATTGGTGGCACATTCCATTGAACAGTACTGCTTGTGGTGCCATTTTCTGAAGAATTTGCTGCTTCTGATGGGGCTGGGCACACCGCTGCTGCCATGGTGGGAATGCCATTCCATGCTGGACTCCATGGGTACACAAAAGGCGGACCAGGGAAGAATGGTATAGGATGCACAGAAGTGACTCCATTGCTTTGCCCAATAGTTCCATTTTGATGTGCACTCGCTGTCCCTTTTTGTGATTCATTCCCTGAACCATCTGATGATGTGGTAGAAGGTGGGCACGTATGGTTTTCTCCACTTCTAGGCTGTGCTGCTGAGGCAGGGTTGGAACTCTTAATCTGCTCTCCTCCAATCTTCAGCACAGAGGCCATGGAGTTGCAGAGAGGAGAATCAGGCCCGAAGCTAACTGCCGCTTGATTTCCATTTATGGACAGCGGAAAGGGGAAGCCTCTACCCCAGGTGTAGCTATATTGCTGCCTGGAATCAATATGCTGCGGCAATTCACACTGGAGCTCTTGCTCTTGCGCCTTCCTGCACCAACAGGGATGTTTCTCATGCTTCCACCTGCAGTCCAGTACCTCTGACAACTCTTGCAAAAATGCCTTGGTTGCTTAATGTTGTAGTTGTTATAGTAACAGAACTTGGTATCCATGCTATTGCAACGAGGGCATGGCAAGATTTTGTCTGGCTTCTTCAGGACCTTTTCTCCACCCGGTACATCACCCTCGGTCTTGGCTGTCTCCAAGTTGGACTCTGATCCGGACATTTCATCATTGCTGGGTGTCTGATTCTCACACTCGCTGGAATTGTTAAGGCTAGAACTATTCGTCTGATCAACGTCTAATTCCTGATGTGTGCATGGCTTTTCCCGGTGACCCTCATGTCCTCTCTATCTTCACATACATCCTAACAAATACATTAAGACCAAGTAAAATAAATGTATTGAGATAGCAGCAAATATGATTTGTAACATGCTCTAAAAGATGTTTATGTGAGAAAAATAGGCCAAATAGCAGAACTTTAGAAATCCAAGGAGTAAAGCAAGTACTCAATGCTTATATAGTTATATGATTATATCTAAGACATTTACTCTGTGTTTGCTTAGAAGACACATAATTATATATACTCTTTGCTAGAGTCAGTGGTTATCTTTGATTCCTTGCACAAGCTAAATTCTTGGTAGCTAAGCAAAGCCTTAACATCTTATTTAGTTATTTTGTAAAAGAGGAACACCTTAATAGGCATGTTCTCAGAGAACAATAGTTTCCTAAGAAGGTGAAAGCAGATATACTTGGGATCTGGGCGATGATGGTGTTACAGTACCTATTGTAGTTAACTAATTTCTCCGGTATGGTATCAATGACAAAACTTCTGCTTGGTTACAGTGTACTTTTGATGTTTAGTACTTGGACTGTGTTACATCTTATGGTTGCTATTCCTCTTCATGTTATCATTAACTCTAGTAACCACATAACAACGAGTAGGTCCATTTTGTTTCAGTATATTGGGAAATTTGAGCTTAATCAAATCGTTGCTCAGGAACAACTGTATCCAAGGCACCATGACTGCATATGGATCCAAACCAAGATTTCACAATAGATTTAGCTCTATGGTCTCAAAGTTTCTGCCTCTGAGAAGCAGTAGCATCAAGGTTAAAAAATATAGGTATCCCCATCAGCCTATCTAAGACTGGCTGCCAACACCAAAATCCAGAAGCCACAGTGGAAGAGCAGCTTAGCAATTTTGCATCACAAGAGTAATCTTGACAAGGGATAGAATAGAGACCTAACTAATCCAGGCTGTTTAGAAACACTCTCCTTGTACAGAACTGGATGGGTAGCCACATCAAGAAATCACTTAATGAGTACTCAAGGGGGAAAGGGAAATCATTAAAGAGGCTATGTACTACGGATAGCTGATCTTCTCTCTGCATATTCTCATAAAAACTGAAGCATCAGTAGTTCAGAGACAAATTGAGCCCTCATAAGTCAGTCATACGGCTATTAGTTGTTGCAGAACACAACCCCGAAATCAGCTTTTCGCAATTGCACCAACCAGCTTAACTGAAAGTAGGCTGCCATGTTGTCAAGCTAACCTAACCTAGTCTCCATATAATAAGAAACAACAATCGGCAGCTAGAGGGACAATCAGACCATATATCTTGCAGTAATACTGAACAGGGGCAGCAGCACAGAGCAGTCGCAAGTATTGGGAAAAGGAGGGGGGGGGGGGGGGGGGGGTGGGAGAGATGTGCTTGGATCATGAAAGCCGTAATCAACTTTTTTCTCAAATCAAATTGTCGAAAGGAGCAATAAAGAACATCATGAGCTGATGAAGAACTGACGGGGAAGACTGAAGACAGCAGCACCGTTTGGGCGGCCTGCGGTGGTTGTCCGGGAACTCCTCCCAGAATCTAAGGTAGAGGCGGCCGAGCTCGGTGCAGCTGAGGATATGGGCCGGAAAGAACAAGTCGACGGGCGGCGTCGGGTTGATGAAGAAGAGGTTCCGGGCGGCGGACGCCCCGGCAACGGCGAGACGCGGCCAGCAGGGCTGAGGGTCCCGAGGAAGCAGGAGGGGAGGGCAGCAAGAACAGGTTTTGAAGATAAAGAGAAGAGGGGTGCGAGCTCACCTCTTCCGGCGGCTGCGGAGGTGGGCGGGGCGGCGCCACGTGTGATTCCGGCGGCGGGAGAGGGGACGCGGCTCCGGCGAGCTCCATACCATACGGGCGGGCAAGATCCGACAAGTGGAGTTGGCGACGCCAGAAAGGGGAAAAAGATTTGCCCAATTTGTGCCACCCGTTCGTGCAACAACGCCCATGTACTATTTCACTAATTGCATACTGGTCCTGCAGTAGTACGGTAGCACCAACGGCTGCAATCCAAATGTTTTTTTTTTCTTTTTTGTTTCAAATAAAGTAATCCAAAATGTTGAACTGCAATACAAATTCAGATGTTCATAAACATGCGCATTTATACACCCTACTCCTAAGCAAACATTGAGCCAACAAATCTTGAGATTATAACAAAGTCGTAAATATTACTATCAATGAACAGTTGAGCATGTTGCCTACCACTTATTATTCATCTCTACTATTATTCTTTTATAATAAAGAACAAGCTTGTCTCGTGGGTAGCATGGATCTAAGATGTGATAAATAATTAGCATAGTGGTATATAGCATGTATTGATGCTACTTCCTCTTTTCTATTATAAAGCACAGGTTTATCCTAAATCCCCAAAACCAAATAATTCCACAAGACATTGTGTACATTTCGCCTCAAAATTTACCTCTCCACAAAAACCGAGTTGTTGCTTAGTAGCTCTTGACATAAAATGGCCCCGGAGTCCATAACCATGACAGGATGCATTACCATCCAAAATTACACACTGGGAATTGAGGAGTACTAGAGCTGTAGTTATGCAACAGGCAAGGGGTCTTTTTAACAAAGAGGCTTCCAGTGGTTTACTTTACCTGGCTCTACCGGTTCCCCGCGACCGGCCTGGCCGGTCGGGTCCTAGTCAGCGAGCGGAGAGCAATCCTGGGCCACGAGTTCACGCGGCGCGGGGCCCACGCGCGCCAAATCACCCGGTGGTTCGGGCGGGCCCGGGTGCACCAACGCCGGGTGCACGTAGCGTCCTCCGGCTGCAGAGATTTTCCCTTTCGCTAAATAAAGCCGTGCGCATCCACAGGAAAGCACGTGTCAATGTCAGGCGGGACCGGAGATGTTAGTGACCCACATGTCGGTGAGGCGGAGGTGCATTGATGCCCTTGTGGAGGTGGACAGGTTTGGGCTAGAAAAGTAATGGAGGCCGGCAAAAGGAGCTTTCCGCTTTTAATAGTGCTTTTGGCTATGGACCTACACACATGGGCCACTCCTCTTGCCCTCATCCTCTCTCCGGCCTCTCTCTTTGGAATTTATTTATTTATTACTTTGTTTTTTCATGATACTTTTCGAATTACTTATGTCATCTATCTATACTACATTTGGCGCACGGCTCTTCCGCAGCCAAACTCGGCCTGGAGTTGGGTGGAGCTAGCCAAACACCTCAACTCCGAAAAAAGGTGGAGCAGCCCAACTCTATGGAGTTTATGGAGCTCTAGTTCATTTTTTGAGTACCTCCTTTGCTGCTCGAGAACTCTCCAAAATAGACGTAGACGTGGAGTTCGAAGTAATTACCCGCAATGCCACTCGTTACACACTCCAACCGTTATTTTCTTCTTTCTCCCTTCCGTTCCCATTCTTCACGCGAGGCCGCGAGTCGCCACGGCCCAACGCGCCGCGCTTCTTCTCGCGACGGAACACGCCGTCGCCCCACCCCCCGTTCCCGCCGCGCCCCCACCCCGTCTGTCCGAGACCGCCGCCCCACCCCCGAGCTCCCCAACCCCGGCGTGCCTCCACCACCGCGTTCGCGCCACCCACCGGCGGCCCACCCCCGGCGGCTCGAGGCGGCCTGCTCCGTCGGCGCGCGGGACGACCTCCGAGGCGGCGCGCCGGCCCGGCCTTCCTCCTTCCTCGACTCGGCCGCGCCGCAGCGCGCCTCCTCCCCATCGCCCGGCGTCCCGTGGAGGCATCCCCGCCCGGCCAATGGAGGCGCGCGGCCACGGGGGCGCGTGGCTCGCGGGGCCCCGCCGGCGGTGCGCGGCCTCCCCCCCGCCAATGGAGGCGCGCGGCCACAGGAGCGCGGCTCCCGACTCCCGCCGGCGGTGGAGGCGCGGCCTCACCATCCGGCGTCGCGGCCCCAAATCCGGCATCCATGGAGGGGAGGGTCCGGCCCCCGCCTCCGCCTCGAATCGCATGTAGCAAAAAAAAAGAGAGAGGATGACATGTGGGTCCTACTTGAGGGGCAAAGTGGGCAATCTACATGAGAAAACACCGTTCTAGAGCCGAGAGCACCCTTTTAGCCAAACACCTCCAAAAGACGGCTCCAACTCCACCTAGAGTCAGCTCCACCTGGATTTCTGGAGTAGAGCTGCACCGTGTGGAGTTGGAGCCATGCCAAACAGGCCCTATATAACTAGAAATGCTCGCGGCGTTGCCGCTTATGGCCAGTGTGTGGGCTGTTGACAACATCGGTATACCTTTTTTTTTTCAAATTTATATCTTTGAGGAACCAGCTTTCATAAATTCGTAGATCACGATTGCACCTTGTGTAAAGTTTAAGGATATATGATCTCATATTAGGCCTTAACTCTGAACAAACAGAAGAGATGGACAAACTTAACTGAAATAAAAGAAGACGTCACTTCCCATGGAAAAAAAATGAGATCAAATTTTATAGTTACTACATCATAGCCCTGAAAGAGCGCAATGGATTTTCATCTGCAAGGAAGGACATGATTATCATGTGCATGGACATTGGTATGCCTAGAGGGGACAGTCATCATCGGAGTGGTCACTACTGTGGCAACTCCTCTAGGCTGCTCGAAATGCTATTGTTTCCCATGCTTGCAAATCTCTGTTAGTACCACTTTGTCTTGCATGTTATAATCTCTAACGATGGCAACCTTGATTTTGTAGACAATACAACATGTCCTGTACAGAGATTTGTTAGCAACAATGGTCATGAATGCCACTTTCTAGGTCATGTTATAACACAGAATCAATAAAAGTGAGACACACTGTAGTTTCTAGAAAGAGACAAATTCCAGCAACAACAGAGAAAGGAAGTTCGTAGCAGAATCTTGACGCATGGTGTAGACTACCGCATTCCCTGCACCGTAGAAGATCCCAACCTCCAAATTTCATATACTACTGCAGTCATGTGCAAAATATTTTAGGGTGCAAATCTGAAGTCATAGGACATAATACTACTGCAGTACTCGTGCAAAATCTACCTTCTCTTTCCTTTTCTTTTCTTTTCTAAAAAATCTATAAATCTCAAAACATATTATTCAGAACCCTCTTATTGGTATTTGGTAATAATTGAACTTTTCTGGTTGTCTTCTTCCTGGAACACTGGGGTGGGGGGCGGACAACAACTAAAGTAGCAATTTCAAAGCAAATGCCTCTGAATGCAGTTGTAAGTGAAGAGAAGGTAAGACGACAAACTGAGTACCATATAACGATGATCAAACAAAGGCATATCTCTCTATCACTATTGTCTACATGTGTAACATCTCTGATGTTATATTACCTAAAACCGGACATGTCATCATGATTAGTTGCAAAGCATTCATGTTAGGTAAACCCTGATATGCATCAACTAAAATAAATTTATATTCTAGGTTGATTGTGCTCTTGAGAGGATGTTTGTTTTGCTTTTGATAGCCTAGAGGTGTGTCGGCTAGATCGAACTCGATTTCGTTTCAAAATCCTGATTTCCGACAAACTCCGTTTTACCCCCTTTTCTCTAATTCAAAATCTACAAAGAAATTGGGGTTGGTCCAAAAAGCAAGATTGTAGGGCTTGATGAGACCTACAATGTTGGTGAACAAAGTTTTTCAAGTTTTCAAAAGGAATTTCAAACAAATTTGAAAATACGGTTTTCCGACGAGTTGCCCCCTTTGAATTTCAAATCATAATTCAAAAACTATGCATATTTTGGAAAAACTCTTTTTGGAGAAAATGTGCAGTTTGAAAAGTTGAGTATTCCATAGTTTTGGAGTTTTTCAAGTTCTTTAGAAAAATCCAAAGTAATTTCAAATATTTTATTCTAGGGTTTTTGTCCCCTTTTCAAAATTTGATTCAAATTCAATTTTCCTTTCAAAATTTGAAAATGGCCCAGTTGAGAAAGTTGTAGAGCATGAAATTTTAGCTAGGGTTGCTTTTTGGAAAATTTTGAGCACCGTTCAAATTTTTGGAGTAATTTGCAAAATTTCTCTGCTGGTACTGTTGCCTTGACGTCATCATCACCTTTTTCCCCACTCCATCGTGCGCCATCGTCGCAAGTGGCCATGGCGGCCATGCCGCCGGTCGCCGCGCGGTGGTGGGCCGCACGGCCGAACGGGAAGCTTCTCGCCGTGTGTCGCCCCTCCGCCGTCCTAGCGCCTTAACTCCGGCCGGCCAACCACTTTCTCCTCCTTATCCTTTCTCCTCGGCCGCCGCAACGCCATTGTCGCGCTCGAGCTCCGCCTCCGCACGCCGTCACCGTTGCGCCGCTTCCATCCAAAGAAAAACTCCCGCTGCACCCGCCTCGTCCTCGCGAATCCATAGAGCATGTTCATGGCGCCTTGCTCCCCGCTAATTTCTCCGCACGCCCATCATCTTCGCGGACGGTGGCCGAGCGCGAGAATCGCCACCGCCGTTCGTCGTCGTCGTTGTTCATTTTCTCGATTCCTTGGGTAGTCAAGCTCGCCTTGACACGCTGCTCACGGTGCTCCTCTCCTTTTCCGATTTGGTGGACAGCCCGCCGCCGTGACGCCGCTCGTGCCGCCGGAGTTCACCGCCGCCATTTCCGCCACCGACGTCCCACCGTCTCTCGTCGTCAAGGCTTCATCTTCGAGCGCACCGTCCCCGCGGTGAGCTCCTCGTCCTATCCATGCCCTTACTTGAGCCTCTAGGGCACCGTAGCACTCGGCCGCCGTGCGTCGCCGCCGGCTCGCCTCTGCCGCCGCCGCCGCGTCCAAGGCCGAGGCCGGTAGGGCCTCATGGCCGGGCAAATTGGCACGCGCATCACGTCCGTAGCGCCGCATAGCATCCCGCGCGTTAACGTCGCCGGGCTCCGGTGAGCTTCCCGCCGCACCGCAGCTCCGCCGTTCCGCCATTGCCGCCGGCGAGCCCTGACTTTGTTGCTCCGCCCGCCCGTTAGGTAGCTCGATGACGCGCCGTGTCTCGAGGGTCGCGTAGGGCCAAGCTTCGTCGCTTAAGACCTCGCCGCCGGCGAGCTCGCCGCCGCCGTCGGCCCAGCTCGGCCGAGCTTGTTTGGGCGGCCTGTTTGCTAATGGGCCGAGCTATCCACATCTTGGGCCGAGCCGGGCCGGTTCGGCCAGTTAGTCTTTTTCTTTTATAAATCCTTTTTCCATTTCTATTTAGGCTAAAAATCTTATTTTCTTTCAAAATCCATAGTAATTCGTGTGTAGCTCCAAAAATTCTGAAAATTTTTGTGTGTGTTCCATATGATGTCCTCTATCTAGTAAAAATTCAAAATGTCAAATTTGAGTACTTTTGATATGTTCAAAAATTAGTCCTTTTACTTGAAAAATGAGTCTTCCACGATTTTTAGTAATTTATTTATTTATCCAAAAATCATGAAAATTTATGGGTGCACTGTTTTTGATATAAGCTACTTAAAATTAATTTTTGAAATCAATTTGACAACTTTTGTTTTAGGATTTAATTTCCTTAGTCATTAATTATTTGTTTGACTTTGGATTTGAGTGAAGACCCTAGGTCATCAACCCTAATGACCTTCGGCACTTTAATTAATTGATTGCGCTTGTCTTTAATCTTCTTTATGCATCTATTGAGCATCATGTTATATACTCCATCATGTTGAAACATATCAATATCGTGTAGATTACGTGAAAGAAGAGAATCCCGTTGACCCGGTCGAAGGAGGAACCGGATTCGGAGTCGGGTTTTGGTGGTTCTAGTGTCGACGAGTCGGTTTCGTCTACGCTCTCGATCAAGGCAAGCCCGGTTACATTCAAACCCTACCTTGTATTTCAAAGCTTTTAACATTTGTGCTTTTGCTTTGATGCATTAAGTTTTAGGAGTTGCGTTATAACCCAATTGATGCATTACCTACCTTGTTCTTGTATATCATCCTTGTTAGGTTCATTTCGAAAATGCTTAGTGCTTAGTCTTGCTTTAATAAATAGGTTTTCAATGAGTTACTTCAGAAATGATGGAAGTTGATTTCACATGTGGCATCTGAATGTTGGTAGCTAATGATTAGTAAGATCGGTCGGGTAACTTGCATCATATGGTTGATGTAGTGTTTCCGACTTGTCAGTTAAGGACCGGCCGTTGTTTGGCCAGCTGGACAAGACTTTGCAACTACTCACATATCTACGGAAAAGTTTTACCCTAGGATAATCTAAGGACTAGTACGGTGAGCCCGTGCATTGGGAGTGGCGAGATGGCGGGGATACTAGTTACCCTCGTGGGACGTAACCGGAATGGAGGTGTACAAGTATTCTCGGATGGCACGGAAGCCGAGCCTAGTTCTAGAATGTCCGACGGTATTGTTGATATAATTGTGGGTTAGAGTCCCACTTATATCGTGTGTTTAGGGATCCTCAGTGAGTAAATCGATTCGAATCGTCGTGCTCCTCGGTTATGGAGACTTGATCCTCCGACCATTCATCGTAGATAAAAAGTGGTGTCTACTTTATGATAGAGGTAAAAAGAGTTGTATGAATTATCTTGATCTGTTTGGTTTTACTTAAGTTAGTTTAGCATCAATAACCCCACAGGTTAACTTGAAAGTAAAACTTGAGGTTAAGGACTCACTCTTAGTGGCTTCTCTGCAAAAGAATTGATTCTTGCTTTGGACCTTACCTTGATTCCTATCTGGCCTGCATTCCTGAGTCTTCACCATCTTTTCTGTCGGGTTAGTCTTGTTGAGTACTTTTGTACTCAGGGTTTGTTAAACCCTTGTTGCAGGTGAGTCTCATGCTCAGGTGTGCTTCGAACCCTGTTGCATGACGGTTGTTCCGGAGAGTGACGACGAGTAGTGTGTTTGGCCTTGGGCAAGCACCGCGTTTGAGGTGTTGTATAAAGTTATCCTAATGCTATCTACTACTCTATGGTTTGTAATAACATAACTTATGGTTTGTAAGGTTAAAACTTATAGGCTTGTAAACTTATGTTTGTAAGACTTCCATTTCTTATACTCGATGTATATTATTTTATTGTAAAAGCGTTGTACACCGCAATGTCTCTTGTAATGATTGATCCATGCTCGGAGAATCGTGGAGGTTTCGGGTTTAACCCGACAGAGCTAATTAAGTCTTGTGGAACACATGCATTGTCATCCGAAGTCTCGTTAAGACAAGGATTAGTGCATGTGGGCCACATTACTTAGGAGGTTCTGCCACAACATGGGCTAGTATTGGCCTTCATCAGTTACTACAGCAGTGTCAAAACTTTACAGAGTATTAAGAGGACAGGAGGTCGAGCTCTATGCTCTCCTATTATTTGTAAATATGATATTGTAGTTATCTACCTTGCAGTGAACAGTAACCTTATGATACTTATCTATGCCTGTTGTATCTCATAAGATGGAAGATGTAAAAACAATCGAATCATTAAAGCTAATTCAAATGGCCATATGAGATTTGTGCTTCTGCTCTGCATTTAGATACTGTAGCATGGCAGTGGTATTATCTTCATTGGCTGCAAGGTTGGCACTTTAGCCCACAATCAAAAATTGAAAACAAGGTTGTACAACTAAGAATTCTGGTGGTCAGGAGATTAAACACATCAATAATCCTGAAAGTTCTAAATTAGACTGGGAAATGTTTTATTATGACATAGTTACTTCACTTTATTTAATTATTTAATACCTTTTAATGCAGATGTAGCTCTGAGAGAAAAGGCAGTTCCAGTTCATGTGGTTAAGAGTGACAGTTCTTCCTTGAGCTGCAATTAAAGCTATAAGCAGATGAATATGTAATTACTTTTGAAGCAACGCATAGAAGTTGGAAATAGAAAATTGGGAAGGTATCATAATGTTTCATATGTGTAAAGTTCAGCTGCAACCATATGTCACTCTCACCTGACCTATTCTGTCATCATTAGCAACAACACTCCCTTTTCTCGACCAGCCATTACTGCAATAACATTCCCATAACCTATACCATGAATAAATGATTTTCTTAGAAAAACAAAAGGTTAACTAAGAGTTCACTTTGACTAAAGAAAACTGAGTTTGAGTATTTCGCAGGCCCATGGTACCATAACACCTCTTCCTTATTTTAGCAAATTATTCCAAATCATAAGCATACATTATGTTATGCGAAAACCATTCAAAAACATACATAAGATACGGAGATTTCAAATATTATCTGGTACTCACAGAGATAAGAGAAACAGAAGGTATTACATGAGATTAATGAAGACTGACCAATGATAATAATGTAAGAGAATTGAGCTATCAGCGATAGTGCTAGATTTCTTTCAATTAAGAAAGTATGAGATGTAAATAATCTCGATGGTATTTGATAACAGTAGGGGCATTTTGAGATTATCGACCTCTATGTAACCACCTTTCTCTTGGATGATTATGATTTTAGAAAGTATGGAAACCAAATTGGTCTGGACTAAGGATTTTTTATTGATTTATTCCTCTTGAATTAATTGAAGTTCAATAAACAATTGGCCATGTATCTTGTGTTAAAATTCATACTCCCTCCATTCTAAATTATAAGGCATTCCAAGAATCTTGGAGAGTCAAAATTTTTCAAGTTTGACCAAAGTTATAGAAAAAACTTTAATAACTTGTGACATCAATTAGGTAATTGCAATGAAAATATAAGTAATGGAGAATCTAATGGTACTTAGTTGTCATCATAAATATTATTATTTTTCGTATAAATTTGGTCAAACTTGAAAAATTTTGACTCTCCAAGATTCTTGGAATCTTTTATAATTTGGAATGGAGGAGTAAGAAATCTATGCGTCTCTGAATAGGTCCACGAATTCAAACTGAATGTACCTCTGCAACAGAGTAGACTGCACAACACATAACCAGGCTCAAAAAAAAAAAAAATTAGAGAAGCAGGTCTCAACATTCGCTATAGCTTCTCAATTGAAAATTTTCTACATGTAAAACAACAATATTGAAATTACCTAGGGAACAATTTCTCTATAGAAAACAACGAGACTGAACTTATACCTAGGAGAATTATCTTTCGTGCTAGAGATCTGTACGCACCAGCAGTCGTAGCCCGTACCGTAGGGACAGCCTGTGTGGAGATCGTGGGCTCATGAGCCGCAGTGTTGACCTTGCGCCGCACCATAGTTGATTAACTGCCTTTTGCATCGTGCCGCTGCTGCCGAGAAAAGGGAAGAGGAAGGTTGAGAGGAGGCGTCCATTGCTGCTCTCTTTGGTGCCTGCCACGGGATGGCCGGGGCTGCCGCGCCGTGCCGGAGTCATCACAGCCGCTGGGCCCCCACCCGCGCCGGGATGGCTCCTGTCGCCACGCCGGCCGCGCCAGGGTCGCAGGAGCCTCTGGGTTCCTGCCCGCGCCAGGATGGCCGAGATCTCGGAGCGGCCGGGTCTGTCGGCGCCCGCACTCTGCCTGTGCCGGGGATCATCCAGTATGGCAACAACGAATCAATCATCTAGGGTCGCAGCGCCAGTCAAGGAAAATCAAACATGAACGTGATTGAAACCATATAAGATTTGGGGGGAATCAAATGAATGAATTCTTACTGCTCCCAAGGATAGAGGGGGTACAGGCGTGCCGTAACGCTCCTGCTATTGCAGACGTTGTGCGAGAGTCGGCAAGGGAGCGAGCCTCTGTGCAGGTGTAGACCGTACATGGAACTTATGTGTCGATGGCCGCCGGCGGGAATCATCTGCGGCGCCCAGGTGCAGACGCAACGGTGCGTCGGCCCACCTGCGCGCCGTGGCCTGTGCGTTGCCGTGCCACGGTCCGTCTGCGGCCCTGCTCCACCTCTACCGGCAAGGGCGGCCTACCATGGAGACATGGTGTTTATCCGGCGAGGATGCGGGCGGAGAGCCGGAGGCTACAGCGCGGGACAGCAGGACAGGCAAAATTGCGGAGATGGCGAGCAGATTGAGGATGATGTGCGGGCGTCTGGTGTCCGGCGGCCAAAGTCGCGTTCGGCTCCACGTGTGCTGCTGCGCTGGTGAGCTCGCTCGCCTCGCTAGGCGACCATGCCCGCGCCCGTGGCCCTCGGTGGTTGGCCGCGCTGCCGCCATGCTCATCGACGCGGATTGCGCGGACGGGACGATGGACCGAGAAGATTCGCGAGGATCCGAGACTGCGATGAAACGGGTGGAGATCCGATCCGATCCGATCCAGCATCGGACGGACGCCATCGCAACTCAGTCAGATCGAACGGCCAGAGACTAACGGGCGACGTGGCCCGACCCGTTAGCCCTCTTTTGTTGCAGAAATCGTATAGGGTGATGATACGACATACCATGTGAAGCCTTACCTTCTAAGAAAACAAATAAAAACCTATTAGAATGCCATGGCAAATGCTCACCATGTTAGTGTTGTTGTTTTTTTTTTTTTTACTTTTATTTTCCCTTAAAACACAACAAAGATGACGATGTTGTTCATGTGCATACCTAAAATCTAAAATTGCAAAATACTACTACCAGGATTTAAATCCTGGTGCTCTCACCTTTTTTGGGATTTTTTCAGGATTTAACGCCGACGTTCTTCTCAACAATGAGGCGCCAGTGGTGACTTTAGAAATCTGATCGGCCGGTTGTCTTTCGAAGGTGCTCATAGAGGTAGAGTTTATGTTCATTCTAATGCGTATAACCAAACACTATCTCAACATCTTGTGTTCGCTTATACATCCTCAATTTTAGCCCACCAAACCATAGACACAACATGTTTTGGAACACATGAATTCTATAGGAATAGAGCAAACATTTCATAGAAAAAACATAGGAATCAGAAAATTTCTCCGCATTACAAACAGGCCCTCAACTCAGCTTGCATATATCCAAAGCTACAACTAACCAAACACTCATCTTTTCTAAATTACATATGTCCATTGTCTATCAACTCATCATGAATATATGATGCAACCCTCATCTAGCAACCAAGCAAACCTTTTGTGACTTTAGAAACAAGCGACTTTAGAAACAAGCGAGGCACGTGTTCAAGAATGTTGCGGCAAAATGTTCCTAAACCTTGAACATTATGGTCCTGAACTCCTGATGGATGCGGCAATGAGCTCCAAGCTGCCTGAAAAGGCAGCACATTTCCAGTTTCAGGCAGCACATTTCCAGCTTGCTGATGACACCGAGACTGAGAGCCCCAACTAACCCAACCTATGTAGTGTAGGGAGCAGGCGACATGGCCACACTTGTCTCAGATGTTCAAAGCACCCGGGCTTTCCTTAGCCTGGTTGATCTATTCATGCAAAATACATCATTTGAGAACTTTTTGGCACAAGTCGCTGCGTGTAGGCATGATATCTATCCACGATCCACCCTGGCTTCCCTTGTAGCCACACAATAAAGATCTTTTGCTGTGCTGCCATTTGTCGACTACTTCTATATAATATAATATAAAGATCATGCGCCACTTGCAAATGTACTGACCGCAGACTCACACATGGACCATGGTGCATGCAGATGCAGTACAGTGGTCCATCTTACACTTTTGATTGTTTTTTAGATAAAGTATACACTTTTGATTGTAGATAAGAAAAAAATTAGGCAATATATATAGTGCACACTTTTTTCATACAAAAAGTAAATATAGTTGCCACTTGAAGCCAAAAGAAACTTGCATAGCAAAACGAAATTCAGATAGGAGCAGAACTTGTGTCTTGTTTACTTATTAGGGCCAGCTCAACTGGTAAGAATGTCATTGTTTCCATCAGGCTTAGTATCAATTCAATAGAACAGTTATGCTGTAAGTGTCAGGGAAAGAATGACCAGGGTGAGAAAGAGACCAGTCGATGAAATGTGACCAAGCATAGAACAGTTAATTAATTGCACTAAGTAGAAAGGAAAGGCAAAGGATGCGGTTGAAATATCATGCTTCGACCTCATGTTTGCACAAAAATAGTATTATATTATTGCCCATTTATTTTATTCCAGAAATACAGAGCAACGTTGTCTGTCAAATAAGCAATGCCCAAATGAAAATGGGGAAAATACAGGTGACCCAGAAAGCGACTAGTGGGGGGAAGATGGCCATGGACAAACAAAAAAACAATTCCGCCACAAACAAGAAGAAGCAGGCAACAGTGGCAGCGAGCTGGATATTTTCATTCATCAGTTCTGTTGGGTGTTGGCCGAGGAACAGCGTACTGACTGGTGGGCCTGCAGCTAGCTGGCCAAGAGGCAGCAGCACGGGTTTGGAAAACTGCAAGTTGCCGCATGGATTCGTGTGTATCCGCTGCGTGCTTTGTCCATTCCTGAAACTGAGAGTGAGAGGATCTAGAGCATTCCAAAGATAGCAAAAAAGAGTGGTCACATACAGTGCACTTTTTCATATCTCCAGCATAGAATTTCCATGTTTGCAAAAGTGGCCATGGTTGTTCATGTATGCCCCGCGACTTTCTTGGGGTAGTCAGTGGGAGTAGTTAGATTTGAGCACAGCCAAGATGAATCCATCTCAGTACAAGACACGCAGAGGTGGTAGCCATCAGTAAGTAGTCACTCAGCGTACTCAGGGTTTTCTTTGGCAAGACTTTTATTATAACTTCTTCACTGATTTAATCTAAAGTCCGTCCACGCACGTTGAGACACGAGAATGACTTCTGAACCTAAAATCAAGAGAAAAAAGGTGAATCAAAAGGTAAGAAACAATAAAAACATGTTTTTTTTTGACCCGTTCTTCCGGACTGAGGCCATGCCCCCCGGGGTGACGCCGACGCTCCGCCAGAACCCTCCCCGCCGGCAGCACCCACCCTTCCCATCCCAGCCCACCGGTGCGCCATCACGCGGTGGCGCCCACTCCCACTCCGGGAGCAGCTCACCGGCGCCGACGAGACGCCACAACAGCCGCTGGAGAAAGACGAGGTCCGCCTAAAGCCGCCGCCAGTGCGTGTCGTCACCCGGCACCACTCCGGGCTCCTCCTTCCAAGATTCTCTCCTGCCTCTTTCACTCCACTGCTTCCTGCCTCCGGCGCCAAGCCACTCGCCGGTGATGGTGCGGGTGGGTCGGGCTCTCCTCTCTCTCCGTGAACCGCTTTCAAGTGGAAACACCCTTTCCTTCCACGGCCGCTCCGCCGATCGGGCTTCGTGCGCGGCCGCCTCTCCGGGCTGTTCACCGTCTTGGTGGCGAGCGCCTCGGTGGCGGCGTTCATCGCCGCCCATGGTCCGTACGGCTCGGCAAATTCAAAACGCGGTCTTCACGGCAAGGAAGAGGCGACAGGTGTGCCCAACGGCTAGGTCTGCCCGGCCACGTGGAGCGGTCCACGGTCCGCGACCCCGTCAACGGCGGCCCGACAAACGGATTGTTTCCTGGAGAATCCAACGCCCTCGCTTGCCGCCGCTCTCTACGCCCAAGACAAAAAGCGGTTAGGAAATCCCCCAAGAGGAAAGATCCCCCGAGGCGGCGTCACACCTACGTCCTCAACCTCTCTCCTGCATTAACTCCCATTCCTCCTCTTCTCCCCCACCCAGCGCCTCCCTCGGGATGGAAAGACGGCGATGTGACCTCTGCCTCCGTCGAGCCCAGCGCCGCCCCCATGGCTCGCCACGACGCTCAGGATCCCCCCCCGGATCCTCTGCACCCAGGAGAGAGGTCGCGATGTGACCCCCGGCGTTGAGCCAGGCGCCACCTTCATGGCTCGTAATGACGCCCGGGATCACCACCGGATCCTCCTGCTTGTTCACCACGCGGGTGCCGCCCGGTGGAGGTGACGGCCCCTCCACTACCGCCCTCGCGCTCCTCTATGGTGCCCTCCTCGCCTCCGTCTTGCCCCGTTGACACCACGCCGCCCGCCATAGGCCGACACCCCGCCGCCCGCCATGGCGCGCGCGAAGGATAAGCTCGCTCGACCATGGCCATCGAGCCGTGCGCGGCCGAGGAGGAGTGCCCCCTCCCTACCGCAAAGGCGCTCTTATCCCCGCCCCTTCCTCCCCCCACTAAAACCCCCTCACCTCGCCGCCCCTTTCGTGTGCCTCCCAACTCCCACTGCGTTGCTTCGGGCGCGATCACCACGCCAAACATTGCCGCGAGCAATGCGGCCGCCGCCGGTGTGGTGAGCTCGCCCACGTGGAGCAACTGCGCCGCTCGACGTCCCGGCCCCCGCGCCCCGCCACCCCCACCCGTCCCGCGCTCCGCCTCCACCTTCGAGTTCCCCACTCCCGGGCCGCTCACCCCCTCCCTCCGCCACGCCGACGCTCTCCCCCGGCCATCCGCCGCCGCCCCCCTCTACCTCCGGGAAGCGCCACCCGCGCCCTCCCAGGCGGGGCTGCGGACGACGCGGCCCGAGGAGCGCCCGCCGTCCCGCCGGCCATGTACTGCCTCCCCGCCGCATCCGATGACTACATCGCGCTTCTGCCCGTCCTCGGCGCGGGCCGGCACCGCTGCCGACGAGTCGACGGAGAAGGTGGAGGTGGACTCCTACGGGTCCCCCTTCCCTGACCCCTCGACGGAGGTGGAGGAGGACAGTGACGATGACGACATCCTGTGGATGCCGGAGGGCGACATGGCCAGGCTCTACAAGTCCGCCTTCGCCTGCATCGATGACGCCCCGCTCGTCGACGATGTGGGGCCGTTCATCCGTGGCGCTCTGTCCGAGGCGGCCCTCCACCTCTACTACCGCTTGATCCCCTCCTGCTTCGGGCACATGATGCTCAAGTTCAAGTCCAAGGCGGACCAGGATGCGGTGGCCGCCCTGAGCCCCATCCCCCACGGCGCCTCCAGCCTGACGCTGGTGCGCGCGGAGGAGGCGGAGAACCGCAAGGTGGTGGAGCAGCGTTGGCTGGCTGCGCTCTCCCTCAAGGGTTTCCCGGGGGAGCACTGGACCCTGGATGGGATCCGCACCGGCCTGCGCAGCCTCGGGACGGTCGTAGAGATCGACAACGAGTGCCTCCTCGACGACGATTACTCGACGCTGCGGGTGGTCGTCGCCCGCACCAAGCCTGATGGGATCAAGGGGAGGGTCCGCCTTGGGAACCCCGGCCGCGGCGACAACGGCAGCTCCCTCACCGGCCTCTACACCGTCACCATCCTGCGTGTGCTGGAGCGCGCGGACCTGCTCGACGGCAACGGCAACCTGCGCCCCTTCTTCCCGCGCCCGCCCTCTGGCAGCCATGGCGGTGGGGGTGGCACGGCCTTGGCGGGCCCTTGGGGCGAGCGAGCATCCCACGGCCCAATCTTTGTATGGCACGCCGGTTGGGCCTCCCTGGCACTTTTGGCGGCCCACGGCGCCTACCCCGCCCAGGCTACTACTATGTCCGGTTAGATCTCCCCGCTCTCCCCGCTCATTTTCAAATTCACCCGCACCTCTCTCATCCGTCGTCGGTTTCTTGGTGGATTGGTGTAGGGTCGAGATGGACTAGGGGGTGAATAGTCCTTCCTAAAAACTTACGCACCGGCTAACCTTGAAACAAATGCGGAATTAAAACTATCGGTCTAGCCAAGACTAACCCCCACTAACTACAACTCTAGTAGCACCTTGTAAAAGATCCTAAACAAGAAGCAAGGTGCTAAACTAGCTAGTGCTCACCTAAACAATTCTAGCTTGCAAGGTCACACAAACCTAAGCAACTAGTACTTTAGCGAACCAGGGGAGCACCTACACAATTCTAATGAGCAAAAGCACTAAGCCAAACCTAAGCTCACTAGATGCTCAAGGACAAGGCTACACAAGCCGAACCCAAGAGCGCAATTCACTTAACTACGAGGCTAAGCAAAGCTACTAACTTTTACTTCTAGCTACACAAGCAAGAAGGTGCTCAACTAGCTACACAAGCAAAAGAGCACAAGAGCCACTACTCAAGCTAAGCAAGAATGTAACAAGTGTAAATACAAGCTTGAGCTAGAGGGACGCAAACCACCACGAAGAGTAGACACACGAAGTCGCGGCGGTGGCGAATCACCGGCGTAGAGACCAACCACACGCACACAATCACAAGGGAGGTCGAAGCCTCACACACAAGCACAAGGAGGTGAAGCCTCGGCAATCACAAATCGACACACGATTTTTCCCCAGTTCACTTGGTCGCCACCAAGCTACGTCCGATTGTGGCGATACACCGACTTGGTGATGAGATGGCCGCTCAAGTTGGCTCCTTGCCAACAACCCTGCGGGAGCCCCAACTCCAATCAACACAAGAACGGGATCCTCCAAGCCACGCTCAACTAGAGTAGCCAATCTCGCGCTCCCGCGGGAAAGGCTCAAGAACCCCTCACAAATCCTCCGCCCGGAGCACCGCACAATCTCACGCGGTGCTTCAACGAAGTCTCTTGCCACCAAGCCGTCTAGGAGGTGGCGACCTCAGAAGTAACAAGCACACCGGCTTGCAACACGATCACCTAGTGCCACTCAATGCAAATCTCTCAATGCAACGCACTAGAATCGATCTCTAACTCAAGTGGATGAACACTCTCAAGCATGGATGAGTTAGAGGGCTCCCAAGCACTCTCCAAGGTGGACACAAAGTCCCCAAGGTGCTAAGCAACCAGCCATGGCCGAGCAACCCTCTATTTATAGCCCCGAGGGCTGAAATAGCCGTTGCCCCCACGTCGGAACAAGTAAAGGCGCGCCGGGACGCGTCCGCCATCACCGCCGGACGCTCCAAGCCGCGTCCGCGCTCCTCCGTGCGCCACGTGTTCCGACCGTTTGAGGTCGACCGTTGATGCCCAACGGCTAACTCCGATCGTGCGAAGACAACCCGTGCAACACGCGTCGGACGCGTCCGCATGGACCGCCGGACGCGTCCGGCGCCCCGCCCGCCACCGCGAGCCGACCAGTTGAACTTTGAACGCGCCATCGCCACCGAACGCCGGACGCGCATCGCCAACCGTCGAGTCCGACGCCCGAGTCTGCCGTGCGTCCGCGACCCAACCGCGAGACCGAGCCCGACCGAAAGTTTAGTCGGCGTCGGGACCGCCGACGCGCCATCCCGCGTCCGCGCCGCTCGCGCCCGCCGGCATGCCCCCGCCTAAAGACGCGCCGGACGCGTCCGCCCGCGCTCGGCCGCGTCGGCCGCCGCGTCGGCGCCCGAGAAAACAAGGTTTTCCAGCCCGCCGAACGCCAACTTCTCCAACAATTTGCATCCGGCGCAATAGAAAATATGCCTCCAATTTTCCCCAAAGCGCCGAATCCCCATCGCAAAGCTCGGCGGGAGGGAGAGAGGGACCCAAACCCAACTCTACCCTACAAACCAAAGCGCGATCAACGCCACCTTTGTAAATGTGCCAACACCACCAAGTGTACATCACCATGTGCATGTGTGTTAGCATTTTCACAATCATTTTTTAAAGGATTTTCACTTGCTCTCACAACGCCACTTGATCCTAGCATGTCGCAATGTTAGATCGCTCAAGTGGCACTAGATGTGAG
>JAENPR010002035.1:0-83571 GCA_018135685.1 Themeda triandra
GAGCCATAGGATGCGTTGAACCGGACGTGCGGCAGCATGGTCGTGTGTGCAAATATGGCGTTACGGAGCCGTGGAGCCAAGGTTAAGGGCCGTTCGGGCTCTCGAGCGATGGCAAATGCTATGGTATAGAGGCCAAAGGTGTCAAAATGCCTTAACCATGGTGTACGGGCATGCTTGACTCGGTGCCGGAGCCATAGGATGCGTTGGAACCGACCATGCGGCAGCATGGTCGTGTGTGCAAATATGGCGTTTTGCCGCCATGGAGCTGTGGTTAAGGGCCATTCGGCTCTCGGGTGATGGAAAACTCTATGGTGGAGAGGTGAGAGGCATCAAAATGGCTTAACCATGGCGTACGGGTGTGCTTGAACCGGTGCCGAGAGCCGTAGGATGCACAGGATCCGGCCGTGCGCCAGCACAGTCGTGTGTGCAATTATGGATGTTCTAGAGTCGTGAAGCTATAGTTAAGGGCCGTTCGGGCTCTCGGGTGATGACAAACATAGTGGTGGTGGGGCCAGAGGTGTCAAAATGCCTTAACCATGGCATACGGTCGTGCTTGACCGAGTGTCAAGAGCTGTAGGACACGTAGGAACCGGCTGTGCGGTAGCATAGTCGTGTGTGCAAATATGGCAGTTCTAGAGCGGTGGAGCCATGGTTAAGGGCCATTCTGGTTCTTGGGCGGCAATAAATGCTGTGGTCGAGAGGCCAGTGGTGTCAAAATGCCTTAACCATAGTGCATGGGCGTGCTTGACTTGGTGCGAGGAGCCGTAGGATGCGCAGGAACCGGCCGTGCGGTAGCAAAGTCGTGTGTGCAAATATGGCAGTTCTGGAGCCATGGAGCCGAGGTTAAGTGCCGTTCAGGCTCTCGAGTGATGGCAAACGCTATGGTAGAGAGGCCAGAGGTGTCAAAATGCCTTAACCATGGCGTATAGGCATGCTTGACTCAGAGCCGGGAGCCATAAAATGCGTTGGAACCGACCGTGTGGCAGCATGGTCGTGTGTGCAAATATGGCATGGTTAAGGGCCCTTCGGGCTCTCGGGTGATGGCTCGTGGAGCATCAAAATGGTTAACCATGGGCCGTGTTGACCGGTCGAGAGCCGGATCCGGCTCGTGTCGAGCGATGGCAATTAATGTTCTATGGAGTTATAGAGTGATGACAAACATTGTGGTGGTGCATCAAAATGCCTTAACCATGGCGCCATGCTTGACCTAGGTCATGCTTGATTCGTGTCCGTTCTAGAGCTGTGGAGCCGAGGTTAAGGGCCGTTCAGGCTCTCGAGCGACGACAAACGCTATGGTAGGATGCAAAATGTCTTAACCATGGAACCGACTCCGGGAGCCATAAAATGCGTTGGAACCGACCGATGGTCGCATGGTCGAGTGTGCAAATATGGCAGTTTTGCCGCCGTGGAGGCATGGTTAAGGGCCCTTCGGGCTCTCGGGTGATGAAAAACTCTATGGTGGAGAGGTGAGAGGCATCAAAATGGCTTAACCATGGCGTACGGGCGTGCTTGACCGGTGCCGAGAGCCATAGGATGCACGGGGATCCGGCCGTGCGGCAAAGACAAGTCGTGTGTGCAATTATGGATGTTCGGAGTCGTGGAGCTATAGTTAAGGGCCGTTCGGGCTCTCGGGTGATGACAAATATTGTGGTGGTGAGGCCAGATGCCTCAAAACGCCTTAACCATGGCATACGGTCGTGCTTGACATAGTGTCGAGAGCTATAGGACATGAACCGGGCCGTGCGGTAGCATAGTCGTGTGTGCAAATATGGCAGTTCTAGAGCTACGGAGCCATGGTTAAGGGCCATTCGGGTTCTTGGGCGGTAATAAACGCTGTGGTGGAGAGGCCAAAGGTGTTAAAACGCATTAACCATGGTGCATGGGCATGCTTGACTTGGTGCGAGGAGCCGTAGGACGCATAGTAACCGGCCGTGCGGCAGCAAAGTCGTGTGTGCAAATATGGCAGTTCTGGAGCCGTGGAGCCGAGGTTAAGGGCCGTTCAGGCTCTCGAGCGATGACAAACGCTATGGTAGAGAGGCCAAAGGTGTCAAAATGCCTTAACCATGGCGTATGGGCGTGCTTGACTCGGTGCGGAGCCATAGGACGCGTTGGAACCGACCATGCGGCAGCATGGTCGTGTGTGCAAATGTGGCGTTTTGCAGCCATGGAGCCATGGTTAAGTGCCATTCGGGCTCTCGGGTGATGGAAAACTCTATGGTGGAGAGGTGAGGGGCATCAAAATGGCTTAACCATGGCATACGGGTGTGCTTGAACCGGTGCCGAGAGCCATAGGATGCACGGGATCCGGCCGTGCGCCAAAGCACAGTTGTGTGTGCAATTATGGATGTTATGGAGTCGTGGAGCTATAGTTAAGGGCCGTTCGGGCTCTCGGGTGATGACAAACATTGTGGTGGTGGGGCCAGAGGTGTCAAAACGCCTTAACCATGGCATACGGTTGTGCTTGACCTAGTGTCGAGAGCTGTAGGACACGTAGGAACCGGCTGTGCGGTAGCATAGTCGTGTGTGCAAATATGGCAGTTCTAGAGCGGTGAAGCCATGGTTAAGGGCCATTCGGGTTCTTGGGCGGCAACAAATGCTGTGGTCGAGAGGCCAGAGGTGTCAAAACGCCTTAACCATAGTGCATGGGCGTGCTTGACTTGGTGCGAGGAGCCGTAGGATGCGCAGGAACCGGCCGTGTGCGGCAAGCAAAGTCGTGTGTGCAAATATGGCGGTTCGGGAGCCGTGGAGCCGAGGTTAAGTGCCATTCAGGCTCTCGAGCGATGGCAAACACTATGGTAGAGAGGCCAAAGGTGTCAAAATGCCTTAACCATGGCGTACGGGCATGCTTGACTCAGAGCGAGGAGCCATAAAATGCGTTGGAACCGACCGTGTGGCAGCATGGTCGAGTGTGCAAATATGGCAGTTTGGAGCCATGGAGGCATGGTTAAGGGCCCTTCGGGCTCTCGGGTGATGGAAAACTCTATGGTGGAGAGGTGAGAGGCATCAAAATGGCTTAACCATGGCGTACGGGCGTGCTTGACCCGGTGCCGAGAGCCATAGGATGCACGGGATCCGACGGTGTGGCAGCACGGTCGTGTGTGCAATTATGGATGTTCTCGAGTCGTGGAGTTATAGTTAAGGGCCGTTCGGGCTCTCGGGTGATGACAAACATTGTGGTGGTAAGGCCGGAGGCATCAAAACGCCTTAACCATGGCATACGGCCATGCTTGACCTAGTGTCAAGAGCCGTAGGACACGCACGAACCGTGCGGTAGCATATTCGTGTGTGCAAATATGGCGGTTCTAGAGTGTGGAGCCATGGTTAGGGCCGTGTTCTGTGCAACAAACGCCGTGGTGGAGAGGCTAGATGTGTCAAAATGCCTTAACCATGGCGTACCGGCATGCTTGACGCACGGTGCCGGGAGCCATAGGATGCGTTGAAGCCGATGGTCGTTGTGCAAATATGGCGCCGGGAGCCGTGGAGCCAAGGTTAAGGGCCGTTCGGGCTCTCGAGCGACGACAAACGCTATGGTAGAGAGGCCGAGGTGTCAAAATGTCTTAACCATGGCGTACGGGCATGCTTGACTCGAGCCGGGAGCCATAAAATGCGTTGGAACCGACCGTGCGGCAGCATGGTCGAGTGTGCAAATATGGCAGTTTTGGAGCCGTGGAGGCATGGTTAAGGGCCCTTCGGGCTCTCGGGTGATGGAAAACTCTATGGTGGAGAGGTGAGAGGCATCAAAATGGCTTAACCATGGCGTACGTGCGTGCTTGACCCGGTGCCGAGAGCCATAGGATGCACGGGATCCGGCCGTGCGCGGCAAAGACGATCGTGTGTGCAATTATGGATGTTCGGAGTCGTGGAGCTATAGTTAAGGGCCGTTCGGGCTCTCGGGTGATGACAAACATTGTGGGGGTGAGGGCGGAGGCATCAAAACGCCTTAACCATGGAGGACACGCACGAACCTCATTTGTGCGGTAGCATATTCGTGTGTGCAAATATGGCAGTTCTAGAGCCGTGGAGCCATGGTTAAGGGCCATTCGGGTTCTCGGCGGCAACAAACGCTGTGGTGGAGAGGCTAGAGGTGTCAAAATGCCTTAACCATGGCATACGGGCATGCTTGACTCGAGTGCCGGGAGCCATAGGATGCGTTGGAACCGGCCGTGCGGCGGCATGGTCGTGTGTGCAAATATGGCGGTTCGGAGCCGTGGAGCCAAGGTTAAGGGCCGTTCAGGCTCTCGAGTGATGGCAAACGCTATGGTATAGAGGCCAAAGGTGTCAAAATGCCTTAACCATGGTGTACGGGCATGCTTGACTCAGTGCCGAGAGCCATAGGATGCGTTGGAACCGACCGTGCGGCAAAGCATGGTCGTGTGTGCAAATATGGCGTTTTGCAGCCATGGAGCGTGGTTAAGGGCCATTCAGGCTCTCGGGTGATGAAAAACTCTATGGTGGAGAGGTGAGAGGCATCAAAATGGCTTAACCATGGCATACGGGTGTGCTTGAACCGGTGCCGAGAGCCGTAGGATGCACAGGATCCGGCCGTGCGCCAGCATAGTTGTGTGTGCAATTATGGATGTTCTGGAGTCGTGGAGCTATAGTTAAGGGCCGTTCGGGCTCTCGGGTGATGACAAACATTGTCGTGGTGGGGCCAGAGGTGTCAAAACGCCTTAACCATGGCATACGGTTGTGCTTGACCTAGTGTCAAGAGCTGTAGGACACGTAGGAACCGGCTGTGCGGTAGCATAGTCGTGTGTGCAAATATGGCAGTTCTAGAGCGGTGGAGCCATGGTTAAGGGCCATTCGGATTCTTGGGCGGCAACAAATGCTGTGGTCGAGAGGCCAGCGATGTCAAAACACCTTAACCATAGTGCATGGGCGTGCTTGACTTGGTGCGAGGAGCCGTAGGATGCGCAGGAACCGGCCGTGCGGCAGCAAAGTCGTGTGTGCAAATATGGCAGTTCTGGAGCCGTGGAGCCGAGGTTAAGTGCTGTTCAGGCTCTCGAGTGATGGCAAACGCTATGGTAGAGAGGTCAGAGGTGTCAAAATGCCTTAACCATGGCGTACAGGCATGCTTGACTCAGAGCCGGGAGCCATAAAATGCGTTGGAACCGACCGTGTGGCAGCATGGTCGAGTGTGCAAATATGGCAGTTTTGGAGCCGTGGAGGCATGGTTAAGGGCCCTTCAGGCTCTCAGGTGATGGAAAACTCTATGGTGGAGAGGTGAGAGGCATCAAAATGGCTTAACCATGGCGTACAGGCGTGCTTGACCAGTGCCGAGAGCCATAGGATGCACAGGATCCGACCGTGTGGCAGCACAGTCGTGTGTGCAATTATGGATGTTCTCGAGTCGTGGAGTTATAGTTAAGGGCCGTTCAGGCTCTCGAGTGATGACAAACATTGTGGTGGTGAGGCCAGAGGCATCAAAACGCCTTAACCATGGCATACGGCCATGCTTGACCTAGTGTCAAGAGCTGTAGGACACGCACGAACCGGCTGTGCGGTAGCATATTCGTGTGTGCAAATATGGCAGTTCTAGAGCCGTGGAGCCGAGGTTAAGGGCCGTTCAGGCTCTCGAGCGACGACAAACGCTATGGTAGAGAGGCCAGAGGTGTCAAAATGCCTTAACCATGGCGTACGGGCATGCTTGACTCAGAGCCGGGAGCCATAAAATGCGTTGGAACCGACCGTGCGGCAGCATGGTCGAGTGTGCAAATATGGCAGTTTTGGAGCCGTGGAGGCATGGTTAAGGGCCCTTCAGGCTCTCGGGTGATGGAAAACTCTATGGTGGAGTGGTGAGAGGCATCAAAATGGCTTAACCATGGCGTACGGGCGTGCTTGACCCGGTGCCGAGAGCCATAGGATGCACGGGGATCCGGCCGTGCGGCAGCACAGTCGTGTGTGCAATTATGGATGTTCTGGAGTCGTGGAGCTATAGTTAAGGGCCGTTCAGGCTCTCGGGTGATGACAAACATTGTGGGGGTGAGGGCAGAGGCATCAAAACGCCTTAACCATGGAGGACACGCTCGAACCGGCTGTGCGGTAGCATATTCGTGTGTGCAAATATGGCAGTTCTAGAGCTGTGGAGCCATGGTTAAGGGCCATTCAGGTTCTCAGGCGGCAACAAATGCTGTGGTGGAGAGGCTAGAGGTGTCAAAATGCCTTAACCATGGCATACGGGCATGCTTGACTCAGTGCCGGGAGCCATAGGATGCGTTGGAACCGACCGTGCGGCGGCATGGTCGTGTGTGCAAATATGGCGCCGGAGCCGTGGAGCCAAGGTTAAGGGCCGTTCAGGCTCTCGAGTGATGGCAAACGCTATGGTAGAGAGGCCAAAGGTGTCAAAATGCCTTAACCATGGTGTACGGGCATGCTTGACTCAGTGCCGAGAGCCATAGGATGCGTTGGAACCGACCGTGCGGCAGCATGGTCGTGTGTGCAAATATGGCAGTTTTGCAGCCATGGAGCTGTGGTTAAGGGCCATTCAGGCTCTCGGGTGATGAAAAACTCTATGGTGGAGAGGTGAGAGGCATCAAAATGGCTTAACCATGGCATACGGGTGTGCTTGAACCGGTGCCGAGAGCCGTAGGATGCACAGGATCCGGCCGTGCGCCAGCATAGTTGTGTGTGCAATTATGGATGTTCTGGAGTCGTGGAGCTATAGTTAAGGGCCGTTCGGGCTCTCGGGTGATGACAAACATTGTCGTGGTGGGGCCAGAGGTGTCAAAACGCCTTAACCATGGCATACGGTTGTGCTTGACCTAGTGTCAAGAGCTGTAGGACACGTAGGAACCGGCTGTGCGGTAGCATAGTCGTGTGTGCAAATATGGCAGTTCTAGAGCCGTGGAGCCATGGTTAAGGGCCATTCGGGTTCTTGGGCGGCAACAAATGCCGTGGTCGAGAGGCCGGCGGTGTCAAAACACCTTAACCATAGTGCATGGGCGTGCTTGACTTGGTGCGAGGAGCCGTAGGATGCGCAGGAACCGGCCGTGCGGCAAAGCAAAGTCGTGTGTGCAAATATGGCGGTTACGGAGCCGTGGAGCCGAGGTTAAGTCTGTTCGGTGCTCTCGAGTGATGGCAAACGCTATGGTAGAGAGGTCGAGGTGTCAAAATGCCTTAACCATGGCGTACGGGCATGCTTGACTCGAGCGGGAGCCATAAAATGCGTTGGAACCGACCGTGTGGCAGCATGGTCGAGTGTGCAAATATGGCGGTTTTGGAGCCGTGGAGGCATGGTTAAGGGCCCTTCGGGCTCTCGGGTGATGGAAAACTCTATGGTGGAGAGGTGAGAGGCATCAAAATGGCTTAACCATGGCGTACAGGCGTGCTTGACCAGTGCCGAGAGCCATAGGATGCACAGGATCCGACCGTGTGGCAGCACAGTCGTGTGTGCAATTATGGATGTTCTCGAGTCGTGGAGCTATAGTTAAGGGCCGTTCAGGCTCTCGAGTGATGACAAACATTGTGGTGGTGAGGCCAGAGGCATCAAAATGCCTTAACCATGGCATACGGCCATGCTTGACCTAGTGTCAAGAGCTGTAGGACACGCACGAACCGGCTGTGCGGTAGCATATTCGTGTGTGCAAATATGGCAGTTCTAGAGCTGTGGAGCCGAGGTTAAGGGCCGTTCAGGCTCTCGAGCGACGACAAACGCTATGGTAGAGAGGCCAGAGGTGTCAAAATGTCTTAACCATGGCGTACAGGCATGCTTGACTCAGAGCCGGGAGCCATAAAATGCGTTGGAACCGACCGTGCGGCAGCATGGTCGAGTGTGCAAATATGGCAGTTTTGGAGCCGTGGAGGCATGGTTAAGGGCCCTTCAGGCTCTCAGGTGATGGAAAACTCTATGGTGGAGAGGTGAGAGGCATCAAAATGGCTTAACCATGGCGTACAGGCGTGCTTGACCCGGTGCCGAGAGCCATAGGATGCACAGGATCCGGCCGTGCGGCAGCACAGTCGTGTGTGCAATTATGGATGTTCTGGAGTCGTGGAGCTATAGTTAAGGGCCGTTCAGGCTCTCGGGTGATGACAAACATTGTGGGGGTGAGGGCAGAGGCATCAAAACGCCTTAACCATGGAGGACACGCACGAACCGGCTGTGCGGTAGCATATTCGTGTGTGCAAATATGGCAGTTCTAGAGCTGTGGAGCCATGGTTAAGGGCCATTCAGGTTCTCAGGCGGCAACAAACGCTGTGGTGGAGAGGCTAGAGGTGTCAAAATGCCTTAACCATGGCATACGGGCATGCTTGACTCAGTGCCAGGAGCCATAGGATGCGTTGGAACTGACCGTGCGGCAGCATGGTCGTGTGTGCAAATATGGCAGTTCTGGAGCCGTGGAGCCAAGGTTAAGGGCCGTTCAGGCTCTCGAGTGATGGCAAACGCTATGGTAGAGAGGCCAAAGGTGTCAAAATGCCTTAACCATGGTGTACGGGCATGCTTGACTCAGTGCCGAGAGCCATAGGATGCGTTGGAACCGACCCTGCGGCAGCATGGTCGTGTGTGCAAATATGGCAGTTTTGCAGCCATGGAGCTGTGGTTAAGGGCCATTCAGACTCTCGGGTGATGAAAAACTCTATGGTGGAGAGGTGAGAGGCATCAAAATGGCTTACCCATGGCGTACGAGCGTGCTTGACCCGGTGCCGAGAGCCGTAGGATGCACTGGATCCGGTTGTGCGGCAGCACAGTCGTGTGTGCAATTATGGATGTTCTGGAGTCGTGGGGCTATAGTTAAGGGCTGTTCGGGCTCTCGGGTGATGATAAATATTGTGGTGGTGAGGCCAGAGGCATCAAAATGCCTTAACCATGGCATACGGTCGTGCTTGACCTAGTGTCGAGAGCTGTAGGACATGCAGGAACCGGCTGTGCGGTAGCATAGTCGTGTGTGCAAATATGGCAGTTCTAGAGCTGTGGAGCCATGGTTAAGGGCCATTCGGGTTCTCAGGCGGTAATAAACACTGTGGTGGAGAGGCCAAGGCGTTAAAATGCCTTAACCATGGTGCATGGGCGTGCTTGACTTGGTGCGAGGAGCCGTAGGATGCATAGGAACTGGCCGTGTGGCAGCAAAGTCGTGTGTGCAAATATGGCAGTTCTGGAGCCATGGAGCCGAGGTTAAGGGCCGTTCAAGCTCTCGAGCGACGACAAAAGCTATGGTAGAGAGGCCAGAGGTGTCAAAATGCCTTAACCATGGCGTACGGGCTTGCTTGACTCAGTGCCGGGAGCCATAGGACGCGTTGGAACCGACCATGCGGCAGCATGGTCGTGTGTGCAAATGTGGCAATTTTACTGCCGTGGAGCCATGGTTAAGGGCCCTTTAGGCCCTCGGGTGATGGAAAACTCTATGGTGGAGAGGTGAGAGGCATCAAAATGGCTTAACCATGGCGTACGGGTGTGCTTGAACCGGTGCCGAGAGCCGTAGGATGCACAGGATCCGGCCGTGCGCCGGCACGAGTCGTGTGTGCAATTATGGATGTTACGGAGTCATGGAGCTATAGTTAAGGGCCGTTCGGGCTCTCGGGTGATGAAAAAGATTGTGGTGGTGGGGCCAGAGGTGTCAAAACACCTTAACCATGGCATACGGTCGTGCTTGACCTAGTGTCGAGACCAGTAGGACACGTAGGAACATTTGTGCGGTAGCATAGTCGTGTGTGCAAATATGGCATTTCTAGAGCGGTGGAGCCATGGTTAAGGGCCATTCGGGTTCTTGGGTGGCAACAAATGCTGTGGTCGAGAGGCCAGCGGTGTCAAAACGCCTTAACCATAGTGCATGGGCGTGCTTGACTTGGTGCGAGGAGCCGTAGGATGCGCAGGAACCGGGCGTGCGGCAGCAAAGTCGTGTGTGCAAATATGGCAGTTCTGGAGCCGTGGAGCCGAGGTTAAGTGCCGTTCAGGCTCTCGAGTGACGGCAAATGCTATGGTAGAGAGGCCAGAGGTGTCAAAATGCCTTAACCATGGTGTACAGGCATGCTTGACTTAGAGCCGGGAGCCATAAAATGCGTTGGAACCGACCGTGCGGCAGCATGGTCGAGTGTGCAAATATGGCAGTTTTGGAGCCGTGGAGGCATGGTTAAGGGCCCTTCAAGCTCTCAGGTGATGGAAAACTCTATGGTGGAGAGGTGAGAGGCATCAAAATGGCTTAACCATGGCGTACAGGCGTGCTTGACCCGGTGCCGAGAGCCATAGGATGCACAGGATCCGACCGTGCGGCAGCACGGTCGTGTGTGCAAATATGGATATTTCGGAGTCGTGGAGCTGTAGTTAAGGGCCGTTCGGGCTCTCGGGTGATGACAAACATTGTGGTGGTGAGGCCAGAGGCATCAAAATGCCTTAACCATGGCATACGGTCATGCTTGACCAAGTGTCAAGAGCTATAGGACATGCACGAACCGGGCGTGCGGTAGCATATTCGTGTGTGCAAATATGGCGGTTCTAGAGCTGTGGAGCCATGGTTAAGGGCCATTCGGGTTCTCGAGGCAGCAACAAACGCTGTGGTGGAGAGGCTAGAGGTGTCAAAATGCCTTAACCATGGCGTACGGGCATGCTTGACTCGGTGCCGGGAGCCATAGGATGCGTTGAACCGACCATGCGGCAACATGGTCGTGTGTGCAAATATGGCGGTTCGGAGCCGTGGAGCCAAGGTTAAGGGCCGTTCGGGCTCTCGGCGATGGCAAACACTATGGTAGAGAGGCCAGAGGTGTCAAAATGCCTTAACCATGGTGCATGGGCGTGCTTGACTTGGTGCGAGGAGCCATAGGACGCGTTGGAACCGACCGTGCGGCAGCATGGTCGTGTGTGCAAATATGGCAGTTTTGCAGCCGTGGAGCTGTGGTTAAGGGCCCTTCAGGCTCTCGGGTGATGAAAAACTCTATGGTGGAGAGGTGAGAGGCATCAAAATGGCTTAACCATGGCGTACGGGCGTGCTTGACCCGGTGTCGAGAGCCGTAGGATGCACGGGATTCGGGTTTGTGCGGCGGCACGGTCGTGTGTGCAATTATGGATGTTCGGAGTCATGGAGCTATAGTTAAGGGCCATTCGGGCTCTCGGTGATGACAAATATTGTGGTGGTGAGGCCGAGGCATCAAAATGGCTTAACCATGGCATACGGTCGTGCTTGACCTAGTGTCGAGAGCTGTAGGACACGCAGGAACCGGCTGTGCGGTAGCATAGTCGTGTGTGCAAATATGGCAGTTCTAGAGCTGTGGAGCCATGGTTAAGGGCCATTCGGGTTCTCGAGCGGTAATAAACGCTGTGGTGGAGAGGCCAAAGGTGTTAAAACGCCTTAACCATGGTGCATGGGCGTGCTTGACTTGGTGCGAGGAGCCGTAGGACACATAGGAATCGGCCGTGTGGCAGCAAAGTCGTGTGTGCAAATATGGCAGTTCTGGAGCCGTGGAGCAGAGGTTAAGGGCCGTGCAGGCTCTCGAGCGATGACAAACGCTATGGTAGAGAGGCCAGAGGTGTCAAAATGCCTTAACCATGGCGTACGGGCTTGCTTGACTCAGTGCCGGGAGCCATAGGACGCGTTGGAACCGACCATGCGGCAGCATGGTCGTGTGTGCAAATGTGGCAATTTTACTGCCGTGGAGCCATGGTTAAGGGCCCTTCAGGCTCTCGGGTGATGGAAAACTCTATGGTGGAGAGGTGAGAGGCATCAAAATGGCTTAACCATGGCGTACGGGTGTGCTTGAACCGGTGTCGAGAGCCGTAGGATGCACGGGATCCGGCCGTGCGCCGGATCGTGTGTGCAATTATGGATGTTCGGAGTCGTGGAGCTATAGTTAAGGGCCGTTCGGGCTCTCGGGTGATGACAAACATTGTGGTGGTGGGGCCGGAGGTGTCAAAACACCTTAACCATGGCATACGGTCGTGCTTGACCTAGTGTCGAGAGTAGGACACGTAGGAACCGGCGTGCGGTAGCATAGTCGTGTGTGCAAATATGGCAGTTCTAGAGCGGTGGAGCCATGGTTAAGGGCCATTCGAGTTCTTGGGTGGCAACAAATGCTGTGGTTGAGAGGCCAACGGTGTCAAAACGCCTTAACCATAGTGCATGGGCGTGCTTGACTTGGTGCGAGGAGCCGTAGGATGCGCAGGAACCGGCCGTGCGGCAGCAAAGTCGTGTGTGCAAATATGGCAGTTTTGGAGCCGTGGAGCCAAGGTTAAGTGCCGTTCAGGCTCTCGAGTGACGGCAAACGCTATGGTAGAGAGGCCAGAGGTGTCAAAATGCCTTAACCATGGCGTACAGGCATGCTTGACTTAGAGTCGGGAGCCATAAAATGCGTTGGAACCGACCGTGCGGCAGCATGGTCGAGTGTGCAAATATGGCAGTTTTGGAGCCGTGGAGGCATGGTTAAGGGCCCTTCAGGCTCTCGGGTGATGGAAAACTCTATGGTGGAGAGGTGAGAGGCATCAAAATGGCTTAAACATGGCGTACGGGCGTGCTTGACCCGGTGCCGAGAGCCATAGGATGCACAAGATCCGACCGTGCGGCGGCACGGTCGTGTGTGCAATTATGGATGTTACGGAGTCGTGGAGCTGTAGTTAAGGGCCGTTCAGGCTCTCGGGTGATGACAAACATTGTGGTGGTGAGGCCAGAGGCATCAAAATGCCTTAACCATGGCATACGGTCATGCTTGACCTAGTGTCAAGAACTATAGGACACGCAGAACCGGCGTGCGGTAGCATATTCGTGTGTGCAAATATGGCGGTTCTAGAGTTTGTGGAGCCATGGTTAAGGGCCATTCAGGTTCTCGGGCGACAACAAACGCTGTGGTGGAGAGGCTAGAGGTGTCAAAATGCCTTAACCATGGCTTACGGGCATGCTTGACTCAGTGCCGAGAGCCATAGGATGCGTTGGAACCGACCGTGCGGCGGCATGGTCGTGTGTGCAAATATGGCGGTTCGGAGCCGTGGAGCCAAGGTTAAGGGCCGTTCGGGCTCTCGAGCGATGGCAAACGCTATGGTAGAGAGGCCGAGAGGTGTCAAAATGCCTTAACCATGGCGTACGGGCATGCTTGACTCGGTGCCGAGAGCCATAGTATGCGTTGGAACCGCCGTGCGGCGCAAAGCATGGTCGTGTGTAAAAATATGGCAGTTTTGCAGCCGTGGAGCTATGGTTAAGGGCCATTCAGGCTCTCGGGCGATGAAAAACTCTATGGTGGAGAGGTGAGAGGCATCAAAATGGCTTAACCATGGCGTACGGGCGTGCTTGACCCAGTGCCGAGAGCCGTAGGATGCACGGGGTTCCGGCTGTGCGGCGGCACAGTCGTGTTTGCAATTATGGATGTTACGGAGTCGTGGAGCTATAGTTAAGGGCCGTTCGGGCTCTCGGGTGATGACAAATATTGTGGTGGTGAGGCCAGAGGCGTCAAAACGCCTTAACCATGGCATATGGTCGTGCTTGACCTAGTGTCGAGAGCTATAGGACATGCAGGAACTGGCTGTGTGGTAGCATAGACGTGTGTGCAAATATGGCAGTTCTAGAGCTGGAGCCATGGTTAAGGGCCATTCGGGTTCTCGGGCGGTAATAAACGCTGTGGTGGAGAGGCCAAAGGTGTTAAAACGCCTTAACCATGGTGCATGGGCGTGCTTGACTTGGTGCGAGGAGCCGTAGGACGCATAGGAATCGGCCGTGCGGCAGCAAAGTCGTGTGTGCAAATATGGCAGATCTGGAGCCGTGGAGCCGAGGTAAAGGGCCGTGCAGGCTCTCGAGCGACGACAAACGTTATGGTAGAGAGGCCAGAGGTGTCAAAATGCCTTAACCATGGCGTACGGGCCTGCTTGACTCAGTGCCGGGAGCCATAGGACGCGTTGGAACCGACCATGCGGCAGCATGGTCGTGTGTGCAAATGTGGTAGTTTTACTGCCGTGGAGCCATGGTTAAGGGCCCTTCAGGCTCTCGGGTGATGGAAAACTCTATGGTGGAGAGGTGAGAGGCATCAAAATGGCTTAACCATGGCGTACGGGTGTGCTTGAACCGGTGCCGAGAGCCGTAGGATGCACAGGATCCGGCCGTGCGCCGGCACAGTCGTGTGTGCAATTATGGATGTTCTGGAGTCGTGGAGCTATAGTTAAGGGCCGTTCGGGCTCTCGGGTGATGACAAACATTGTGGTGGTGGGGCCAGAGGTGTCAAAACGCCTTAACCATGGCATACGGTCGTGCTTGACCTAGTGTCGAGAGCTGTAGGACACGTAGGAACCAGCTGTGCGGTAGCATAGTCGTGTGTGCAAATATGGCAGTTCTAGAGCGGTGGAGCCATGGTTAAGGGCCATTCGGGTTCTTGGGCGGCAACAAATGCGTGGTCGAGAGGCCGGCGGTGTCAAAACGCCTTAACCATAGTGCATGGGCGTGCTTGACTTGGTGCGAGGAGCCGTAGGATGCGCAGAACCGGCCGTGTGGCAAAAGCAAAGTCGTGTGTGCAAATATGGCGGTCGGGAGCCGTGGAGCCGAGGTTAAGTGCCGTTCGGTGCTCTCGAGTGACGGCAAACGCTATGGTAGAGAGGCCAGAGGTGTCAAAATGCCTTAACCATGGCGTACAGGCATGCTTGACTTAGAGCTGGGAGCCATAAAATGCGTTGGAACCGACCGTACGGCAGCATGGTCGAGTGTGCAAATATGGCAGTTTTGGAGCCGTGGAGGCATGGTTAAGGGCCCTTCAGGCTCTCAGGTGATGGAAAACTCTATGGTGGATAGGTGAGAGGCATCAAAATGGCTTAACCATGGCGTACAGGAGTGCTTGACCCGGTGCCGAGAGCCATAGGATGCACAAGATCCGGCCGTGCGGCAGCAGTCGTGTGTGCAATTATGGATATTCGGAGTCGTGGAGCTGTAGTTAAGGGCCGTTCGGGCTCTCGGGTGATGACAAACATTGTGGTGGTGAGGCCGAGGCATCAAAATGCCTTAACCATGGCATACGGTCATGCTTGACCAAGTGTCAAGAGCTATAGGACATGCACGAACCGGGCTCAGTGCGGTAGCATATTCGTGTGTGCAAATATGCGTTCTAGAGCCTGTGGAGCCATGGTTAAGGGCCATTCGGGTTCTCGGCGGCAACAAACGCTGTGGTGGAGAGGCTAGAGGTGTCAAAATGCCTTAACCATGGCGTACGGGCATGCTTGACTCGGTGCCGGGAGCCATAGGATGCGTTGGAACCGACCGTGCGGCGGCATGGTCGTGTGTGCAAATATGGCGGTTCCGGAGCCGTGGAGCCAAGGTTAAGGGCCGTTCGGGCTCTCGAGCGATGGCAAACGCTATGGTAGAAAGGCCGAGGTGTCAAAATGCCTTAACCATGGTGTACGGGCATGCTTGACTCGGTGCGAGAGCCATAGGATGCGTTGGAACCGACCGTGCGGCGGCATGGTCGTGTGTGCAAATATGGCAGTTTTGCAGCCGTGGAGCTATGGTTAAGGGCCCTTCAGGCTCTCGGGTGATGAAAAACTCTATGGTGGAGAGGTGAGAGGCATCAAAATGGCTTAACCATGGCGTACGGGCGTGCTTGACCCGGTGTCGAGAGCCATAGGATGCACAGGATCCGGCCGTGCGGCAGCACGGTCGTGTGTGCAATTATGGATGTTCGGAGTCGTGGAGCTATAGTTAAGGGCCATTCGGGCTCTCGGTGATGACAAATATTGTGGTGGTGAGGCCGAGGCGTCAAAACGCCTTAACCATGGCATACGGTCGTGCTTGACCTAGTGTCGAGAGCTATAGGACATGCAGGAACTGGTTGTGCGGTAGCATAGTCGTGTGTGCAAATATGGCAGTTCTAGAGCTGTTGAGCCATGGTTAAGGGCCATTCGGGTTCTCGGGCGGTAATAAACGCTGTGGTGGAGAGGCCAACGGTGTTAAAACGCCTTAACCATGGTGCATGGGCGTGCTTGACTTGGTGCGAGGAGCCGTAGGACGCATAGGAATCGGCCATGCGGCAGCAAAGTCGTGTGTGCAAATATGGCAGTTCTGGAGCCGTGGAGCCGAGGTTAAGGGCCGTGCAGGCTCTCGAGCGATGACAAACGCTATGGTAGAGAGGCCGAGGTGTCAAAATGCCTTAACCATGGTGTACGGGCTTGCTTGACTCGGCCGGGAGCCATAGGACGCGTTGGAACCGACCATGCGGCGGCATGGTCGTGTGTGCAAATGTGGCAGTTTTACCGCCGTGGAGCCATGGTTAAGGGCCCTTCGGGCTCTCGGATGATGGAAAACTCTATGGTGGAGAGGTGAGAGGCATCAGAATGGCTTAACCATGGCGTACGGGTGTGCTTGAACCGGTGCCGAGCGCCGTAGGATGCACGGGATCCGGCCGTGCGCCGGCACGTCGTGTGTGCAATTATGGATGTTCTAGAGTCGTGGAGCTATAGTTAAGGGCCGTTCGGGCTCTCGGGTGATGACAAACATTGTGGTGGTGGGGCCGGAGGTGTCAAAACACCTTAACCATGGCATACGGTCGTGCTTGACCTAGTGTCGAGAGTCGTAGGACACGTAGGAACCGGGCATTTGTGCGGTAGCATAGTCGTGTGTGCAAATATGGCAGTTCTAGAGCGGTGGAGCCATGGTTAAGGGCCATTCGGGTTCTTGGGCGGCAACAAATGCTGTGGTCGAGAGGCCAGGCGGTGTCAAAACGCCTTAACCATAGTGCATGGGCGTGCTTGACTTGGTGCGAGGAGCCGTAGGATGCGCAGGAACCGGCCGTGCGGCAGCAAAGTCGTGTGTGCAAATATGGCGGTTCGGAGCCGTGGAGCCGAGGTTAAGTGCCGTTCGGGCTCTCGAGTGACGGCAAACGCTATGGTAGAGAGGCCGAGGTGTCAAAATGCCTTAAACATGGCGTACGGGCATGCATGACTTAGAGTCGGGAGCCATAAAATGCGTTGGAACCGGCCGTGCGGCGGCATGGTCGAGTGTGCAAATATGGCAGTTTTGGAGCCGTGGAGGCATGGTTAAGGGCCCTTCGGGCTCTCGGGTGATGGAAAACTCTATGGTGGAGAGGTGAGAGGCATCAAAATGGCTTAACCATGGCGTACAGGCGTGCTTGACCCGGTGCCGAGAGCCATAGGATGCACAAGATCCGACCGTGCGGCAGCACAGTCGTGTGTGCAATTATGGATGTTCTGGAGTCGTGGAGCTGTAGTTAAGGGCCGTTCGGGCTCTCGGGTGATGACAAATATTGTGGTGGTGAGGCCAGAGGCGTCAAAACGCCTTAACCATGGCATAGGGTCGTGCTTGACCTAGTGTCGAGAGCTATAGGACATGCAGGAACTGGCTGTGTGGTAGCATAGTCGTGTGTGCAAATATGGCAGTTCTAGAGCTGTGGAGCCATGGTTAAGGGCCATTCGGGTTCTCGGGCGGTAATAAACGCTGTGGTGGAGAGGCCAAAGGTGTTAAAACGCCTTAACCATGGCGTACGGGCATGCTTGACTCAGTGCCGGGAGCCATAGGATGCGTTGGAACCGACCGTGCGGCAGCATGGTCGTGTGTGCAAATATGGCAGTTTTGGAGCCGTGGAGCCAAGGTTAAGGGCCGTTCAGGCTCTCGAGTGATGGCAAACGCTATGGTAGAGAGGCCAGAGGTGTCAAAATGCCTTAACCATGGCGTACGGGCATGCTTGACTCGGTCTTGAGAGCCATAGTATGCGTTGGAACCGACCGTGCGGCAAAGCATGGTCGTGTGTGCAAATATGGCTGGTTTGCGGCCGTGGAGCTGTGGTTAAGGGCCCTTCAGGCTCTCGGGTGATGAAAAACTCTATGGTGGAGAGGTGAGAGGCATCAAAATGGCTTAACCATGGCGTACGGGCGTGCTTGACCCGGTGTCGAGAGCCGTAGGATGCACAGGATCCGGCTGTGCGGCAGCACAGTCGTGTGTGCAATTATGGATGTTCTGGAGTCGTGGAGGTATAGTTAAGGGCCGTTCGGGCTCTCGGGTGATGACAAATATTGTGGTGGTGAGGCCAGAGGCATCAAAATGCCTTAACCATGGCATACGGTCGTGCTTGACCTAGTGTCGAGAGCTATAGGACATGCAAGAACTGGCTGTGCGGTAGCATAGTCGTGTGTGCAAATATGACAGTTCTAGAGTTGTGGAGCCATGGTTAAGGGCCATTCGGGTTCTCGGGCGGTAATAAACGCTGTGGTGGAGAGGCCAAAGGTGTTAAAATGCTTTAACCATGGTGCATGGGCGTGCTTGACTTGGTGCGAGGAGCCGTAGGACGCATAGGAACCGGCCGTGCGGCAGCAAAGTCGTGTGTGCAAATATGGCAGTTCTGGAGCCGTGGAGCCGAGGTTAAGGGCCGTGCAGGCTCTAGAGCGATGACAAACGCTATGGTAGAGAGGCCAGAGGTGTCAAAATGCCTTAACCATGGCGTACAGGCATGCTTGACTCAGTGCCGGGAGCCATAGGACGCGTTGGAACCGACCATGCGGCTGCATGGTCGTGTGTGCAAATGTGGCGCTTTTCCGTCGTGGAGCCATGGTTAAGGGCCCTTCGGGCTCTCGGGTGATGGAAAACTCTATGGTGGAGAGGTGAGAGGCATCAAAATGGCTTAACCATGGCGTACGGGTGTGCTTGAACCGGTGCCGAGAGCCGTAGGATGCACGGGATCCGGCCGTGCGCCGGCACAAGTCGTGTGTGCAATTATGGATGTTCTAGAGTCGTGGAGCTATAGTTAAGGGCCGTTCGGGCTCTCGGGTGATGACAAACATTGTGGTGGTGGGGCCAGAGGTGTCAAAACGCCTTAACCATGGCATACGGTCGTGCTTGACCTAGTGTCGAGAGCTGTAGGACACGTAGGAACCGGGCGTGCGGTAGCATAGTCGTTTGTGCAAATATGGCGGTTCTAGAGCGGTGGAGCCATGGTTAAGGGCCATTCGGGTTCTTGGGCGGCAACAAATGCTGTGGTCGAGAGGCCGGCGGTGTCAAAACGCCTTAACCATAGTGCATGGGCGTGCTTGACTTGGTGCGAGGAGCCGTAGGATGCGCAGGAACCGGCCGTGCGGCGGCAAAGTCATGTGTGCAAATATGGCGGTTCCGGAGCCGTGGAGCCGAGGTTAAGTGTCGTTCGGGCTCTCGAGTGACGACAAACGCTATGGTAGAGAGGCCGGGAGGTGTCAAAATGCCTTAACCATGGCGTACGGGCATGCTTGACTTAGAGTCGGGAGCCATAAAATGCGTTGGAACCGACCGTGCGGCGGCATGGTCGAGTGTGCAAATATGGCGTTTTGGAGCCGTGGAGGCATGGTTAAGGGCCCTTCGAGGCTCTCGGGTGATAGAAAACTCTATGGTGGAGAGGTGAGAGGCATCAAAATGGCTTAACCATGGCGTACGGGCGTGCTTGACCCGGTGCCGAGAGCCATAGGATGCACGGGGATCCGGCCGTGCGGCGGCAAAGTCGTGTGTGCAATTATGGATGCGGAGTCGTGGAGCTGTAGTTAAGGGCCGTTCGGGCTCTCGGGTGATGACAAACATTGTGGTGGTGAGGCCGGAGGCATCAAAATGCCTTAACCATGGCATACGGTCATGCTTGACCTAGTGTCAAGAGCTATAGGACACGCACGAACCGGCTATGTGCGGTAGCATATTCGTGTGTGCAAATATGGCGGTTCTAGAGCTGTGTGGAGCCATGGTTAAGGGCCATTCGGGTTCTCGGGCGGCAACAAACGCTGTGGTGGAGAGGCTAGAGGTGTCAAAATGCCTTAACCATGGTGTACGGGCATGCTTCACTCGGTGCCGGGAGCCATATGATGCGTTGGAACCGACCGTGCGGCGGCATGGTCGTGTGTGCAAATATGGCGGTTACGGAGCCGTGGAGCCAAGGTTAAGGGCCGTTCAGGCTCTCGAGCGATGGAAAACACTATGGTAGAGAGGCTAGAGGTGTCAAAATGCCTTAACCATGGCGTACGGGCATGCTTGACTCAGTGCCGAGAGCCATAGGATGCGTTGGAACCGGCCGTGCGGCAGCATGGTCGTGTGTGCAAATATGGCTGTTCTGCAGCCGTGGAGCTATGGTTAAGGGCCCTTCGGGCTCTCGGGTGATGAAAAACTTTATGGTGGAGAGGTGAGAGGCATCAAAATGGCTTAACCATGGCGTACGGGCGTGCTTGACCCGGTGCCGAGAGCCGTAGGATGCACGGGATCCGGGCGTGCGGCGGCACGGTCGTGTGTGCAATTATGGATGTTCTGGAGTCATGGAGCTATAGTTAAGGGCCGTTCGGGCTCTCGGGTGATGACAAATATTGTGGTGGTGAGGCCAGAGGCGTCAAAATGCCTTAACCATGGCATACGGTCGTGCTTGACCTAGTGTCAAGAGCTATAGGACATGTAGGAACTGGCTGTGCGGTAGCATAGTCATGTGTGCAAATATGGCAGTTCTAGAGCTGTGGAGCCATGGTTAAGGGCCATTCGGGTTCTTGGGCGGTAATAAATGCTGTGGTGGAGAGGCCAAAGGTGTTAAAACGCCTTAACCATGGTGCATGGGCGTGCTTGACTTGGTGCGAGGAGCCGTAGGACGCATAGGAACCGGCCGTGCGGCAGCAAAGTCATGTGTGCAAATATGGCGGTTACGGAGCCGTGGAGCCGAGGTTAAGGGCCGTTCGGGCTCTCGAGCGATGACAAACCCTATGGTAGAGAGGCCGAGGTGTCAAAATGCCTTAACCATGGTGTACGGGCTTGCTTGACTCGGTCCGGGAGCCATAGGACGCGTTGGAACCGACCATGCGGCGGCATGGTCGTATGTGCAAATGTGGCGGTTTTACCGCCATGGAGCCATGGTTAAGGGCCCTTCGGGCTCTCGGGTGATGGAAAACTCTATTGTGGAGAGGTGAGAGGCATCAAAATGGCTTAACCATGGCGTACGGGTGTGCTTGAACCGGTGCCGAGAGCCGTAGGATGCACGGGGATCCGGCCGTGCGCCGGACGGTCATGTGTGCAATTATGGATGTTCTGGAGTCGTGGAGCTATAGTTAAGGGCCGTTCTCGGGTGATGACAAACATTGTGGTGGTGGGGCCAGAGGTGTCAAAACGCCTTAACCATGGCATACGGTCGTGCTTGACCTAGTGTCGAGAGCTGTAGGACACGTAGGAACCGGCTGTGCGGTAGCATAGTCGTGTGTGCAAATATGGCAGTTCTAGAGCGGTGGAGCCATGGTTATGGGCCATTCGGGTTCTTGGGCGGCAACAAATGCTGTGGTCGAGAGGCCAGCGGTGTCAAAATGCCTTAACCATAGTGCATGGGCGTGCTTGACTTGGTGCGAGGAGCCGTAGGATGCGCAGGAACCGGCCGTGCGGCAAAGCAAAGTTGTGTGTGCAAATATGGCGGTTCGGAGCCGTGGAGCCGAGGTTAAGTGTCGTTCGGGCTCTTGAGTGACGGCAAACGCTATGGTAGAGAGGCCAAAGTTGTCAAAATGCCTTAACCATGGCGTACGGGCATGCTTGACTCGGAGCCGGGAGCCATAAAATGCGTTGGAACCGGCCGTGCGGCGGCATGGTCGAGTGTGCAAATATGGCAGTTTTGGAGCCGTGGAGGCATGGTTAAGGGCCCTTCGGGCTCTCGGGTGATGGAAAACTCTATGGTGGAGAGGTGAGAGGCATCAAAATGGCTTAACCATGGCGTACGGGCGTGCTTGACCCGGTGCCGAGGGCCATAGGATGCACGGGGATCCGGCCGTGCGGCAAAGCACGGTCGTGTGTGCAATTATGGATGTTCTGGAGTCGTGGAGCTGTAGTTAAAGGCCGTTCAGGCTCTCGGGTGATGACAAACATTGTGGTGGTGAGGCCAGAGACATCAAAACGCCTTAACCATGGCATACGGTCATGCTTGACCTAGTGTCAAGAACTGTAGGACACGCACGAACCGGCTGTGCGGTAGCATATTCGTGTGTGCAAATATGGAAGTTCTAGAGCTGTGGAGCCATGGTTAAGGGCCATTCAGGTTCTCAGGCGGCAACAAACGCTGTGGTGGAGAGGCTATAGGTGTCAAAATGCCTTAATCATGGCGTACGGGCATGCTTGACTCAGTGCCAGGAGCCATAGGATGCGTTGAACCGACGGTGCGGCGGCATGGTCGTGTGTGCAAATATGGCGGTTACGGAGCCGTGGAGCCAAGGTTAAGGGCCGTTCGGGCTCTCGAGCGATGGAAAACACTATGGTAGAGAGGCTAGAGGTGTCAAAATGCCTTAACCATGGCGTACGGGCATGCTTGACTCGGTCCGAGAGCCATAGGATGCGTTGGAACCGACCGTGCGGCAGCATGGTCGTGTGTGCAAATATGGCGGTTTTGCGGCCGTGGAGCTATGGTTAAGGGCCCTTCGGGCTCTCGGGTGATGAAAAACTCTATGGTGGAGAGGTGAGAGGCATCAAAATGGCTTAACCATGGCGTCTTGGCGTGCTTGACCCGGTGCCGAGAGCCGTAGGATGCACAGGATCCGGCCGTGCGGCAGCACAGTCGTGTGTGCAATTATGGATGTTCTGGAGAGCTATAGTTAAGGGCCGTTCGGGCTCTCGGGTGATGACAAATATTGTGGTGGTGAGGCCAGAGGCGTCAAAACACCTTAACCATGGCATACGGTCGTGCTTGACCTAGTGTCGAGAGCTATAGGACATGTAGGAACTGGCTGTGCGGTAGCATAGTCGTGTGTGCAAATATGGCGGTTCTAGAGCTGTGGAGCCATGGTTAAGGGCCATTCGGGTTCTTGGGCGGTAATAAATGCTGTGGTGGAGAGGCCAAAGGTGTTAAAACGCCTTAACCATGGTGCATGGGCGTGCTTGACTTGGTGCGAGGAGCCGTAGGACGCATAGGAACCGGCCGTGCGGCAGCAAAGTCATGTGTGCAAATATGGCGTTCGGAGCCGTGGAGCCGAGGTTAAGGGCCGTTCGGGCTCTCGAGCGACGACAAACCCTATGGTAGAGAGGCCGAGGTGTCAAAATGCCTTAACCATGGTGTACGGGCTTGCTTGACTCGGTCCGGGAGCCATAGGACGCGTTGGAACCGACCATGCGGCGGCATGGTCGTGTGTGCAAATGTGGCGGTTTTTACTGCCGTGGAGCCATGGTTAAGGGCCCTTCGGGCTCTCGGGTGATGGAAAACTCTATGGTGGAGAGGTGAGAGGAATCAAAATGGCTTAACCATGGCATACGGGTGTGCTTGAACCGGTGCCGAGAGCCGTAGGATGCACGGGATCCGGCCGTGCGCCGGACACGGTCATGTGTGCAATTATGGATGTTCTGGAGTCGTGGAGCTATAGTTAAGGGCCATTCTCGGGTGATGAAAAACATTGTGGTGGTGGGGCCAGAGGTGTCAAAATGCGTTAACCATGGCATACGGTCGTGCTTCACCTAGTGTCGAGAGCTGTAGGACACGTAGAAACCGGCTGTGAGGTAGCATAGTCGTGTGTGCAAATATGGCAGTTCTAGAGCGGTGGAGCCATGGTTATGGGCCATTCGGGTTCTTGGGCGGCAACAAATGCTGTGGTCGAGAGGCCAGCGGTGTCAAAACGCCTTAACCATAGTGCATGGGCGTGCTTGACTTGGTGCGAGGAGCCGTAGGATGCGCAGGAACCGGCCGTGCGGCAGCAAAGTTGTGTGTGCAAATATGGCAGTTCTGGAGCCGTGGAGCCGAGGTTAAGTGCCGTTCAGGCTCTCGAGCGACGACAAATGCTATGGTAGAGAGGCCAAAGTTGTCAAAATGCCTTAACCATGGCGTACAGGCATGCTTGACTCAGAGCCGGGAGCCATAAAATGCGTTGGAACCGACCGTGCAGCAGCATGGTCGAGTGTGCAAATATGGCAGTTTTGGAGCCGTGGAGGCATGGTTAAGGGCCCTTCAGGCTCTTAGGTGACGGAAAACTCTATGGTGGAGAGGTGAGAGGCATCAAAATGGCTTAACCATGGCGTACAGGCGTGCTTGACCCGGTGCCGAGAGCCATAGGATGCACGGGGATCCGACCGTGCGGCGGCACGGTCGTGTGTGCAATTATGGATGTTCGGAGTCGTGGAGCTATAGTTAAGGGCCGTTCGGGCTCTCGGGTGATGAAAAATATTGTGGTGGTGAGGCCAGAGGCATCAAAACGCCTTAACCATGGCATACGGTCATGCTTGACCTAGTGTCAAGAGCTGTAGGACACGCACGAACCGGCTGTGCGGTAGCATATTCGTGTGTGCAAATATGGCGTTCTAGAGCTCGGAGCCATGGTTAAGGGCCATTCGGTTCTCAGGCGGCAACAAACGCTGTGGTGGAGAGGCTAGAGGTGTCAACATGCCTTAACCATGGCGTACGGGCATGCTTGACTCGGTGCGGGAGCCATAGGATGCGTTGGAACCGACGGTGCGGCAAAGCATGGTCGTGTGTGCAAATATGGCGGTTCGGAGCCGTGGAGCCAAGGTTAAGGGCCGTTCGGGCTCTCAAGCAATGGCAAACGCTATGGTAGAGAGGCCGGAGGTGTCAAAATGCCTTAACCATGGCGTACGGGCAAGCTTGACTCGGTCTGCCGAGAGCCATAGGATGCGTTGGAACCGGCCGTGCGGCGGCATGGTCGTGTGTGCAAATATGGCGGTTTGCGGCCGTGGAGCTATGGTTAAGGGCCCTTCGGGCTCTCGAGTGATGAAAAACTCTATGGTGGAGAGGTGAGAGGCATCAAAATGGCTTAACCATGGCGTCTTGGTGTGCTTGACCGGTGCCGAGAGCCGTAGGATGCATAGGATCCGGCGTGCGGCAAAGACGGTCGTGTGTGCAATTATGGATGTTCGGAGTCGTGGAGCTATAGTTAAGGGCCGTTCGGGCTCTCGGGTGATGACAAATATTGTGGTGGTGAGGCCGGAGGCGTCAAAACGCCTTAACCATGGCATACGGTCGTGCTTGACCTAGTGTCGAGAGCTATAGGACATGCAGGAACTGGTTGTGCGGTAGCATAGTCGTGTGTGCAAATATGGCGGTTCTAGAATTTGTGGAGCCATGGTTAAGGGCCATTCGGGTTCTCGGGTGGTAATAAACACCGTGGTGGAGAGGCCAAAGGTGTTAAAATGCCTTAACCATGGTGCATGGGTGTGCTTGACTTGGTGCGAGGAGCCGTAGGACGCATAGGAACCGGCCGTGCGGCAGCAAAGTCGTGTGTGCAAATATGGCGGTTCGGGAGCCGTGGAGCCGAGGTTAAGGGCCGTTCGGGCTCCGAGCGACGACAAACCCTATGGTAGAGAGGCCGAGGTGTCAAAATGCCTTAACCATGGTGTACGGGCTTGCTTGACTCGGTCGGGAGCCAAAGGACGCGTTGGAACCGACCATGCGGCGGCATGGTCGTGTGTGCAAATGTGGCGGTTTCTTGTCGTGGAGCCATGGTTAAGGGCCCTTCAGGCTCTCGGGTGATGGAAAACTCTATGGTGGAGAGGTGAGAGGCATCAAAATGGCTTAACCATGGCATACGGGTGTGCTTGAACCGGTGCCGAGAGCTGTAGGATGCACAGGATCTGGCCGTGCGCCAGCACAGTCGTGTGTGCAATTATGGATGTTCTGGAGTCGTGGAGCTATAGTTAAGGGCCCTTCTCGGGTGATGACAAACATTGTGGTGGTGGGGCCAGAGGTGTCAAAACGCGTTAACCATGGCATACGGTCGTGCTTCACCTACTGTCGAGAGCTGTAGGACACGTAGGAACCGGCTGTGAGGTAGCATAGTCATGTGTGCAAATATGGCAGTTCTAGAGCAGTGGAGCCATGGTTATGGGCCATTCGGGTTCTTGGGCGGCAACAAATGCTGTGGTCGAGAGGCCAGCGGTGTCAAAACGCCTTAACCATAGTGCATGGGCGTGCTTGACTTGGTGCGAGGAGCCGTAGGATGCGCAGGAACCGGCCGTGCGGCAGCAAAGTCGTGTGTGCAAATATGGCAGTTCTGGAGCCGTGGAGCCGAGGTTAAGGGCCGTTCAGGCTCTCGAGCGACGACAAACGCTATGGTAGAGAGGCCAGAGGTGTCAAAATGCCTTAACCATGGCGTACGGGCTTGCTTGACTCGGTCCGGGAGCCATAGGATGCGTTGGAACCGACCATACGGCGGCATGGTCGTGTGTGCAAATGTGGCGGTTTTTCGCCGTGGAGCCATGGTTAAGGGCCCTTCAGGCTCTCGGGTGATGGAAAACTCTATGGTGGAGAGGTGAGAGGCATCAAAATGGCTTAACCATGGCGTACGGGTGTGCTTGAACCGGTGCCGAGAGCCGTAGGATGCACAGGATCCGGTCGTGCGCCAGCACAGTCGTGTGTGCAATTATGGATGTTCTGGAGTCGTGGAGCTGTAGTTAAGGGCCATTATAACACCCCAAAATTTGTACTTTGGGTTGTTATTAGAAAACACTAAATAAAATGAAGGATTTTAAATATTTGAGTAAAATTTGTCAACCTAGGTTTAAATCTTGATACATTTATATACAAAGAAAAGTGTGCTTTTAATATTTATAAAATAATTTGAAGGGGCTTTCATTGATGTGATGCTTGTTTGTTGCTATGTTTTATGTCTTTATGAGCGATAAGTTATCGAAACACGTTTAAACGTCGTTCTATTCTTCCCGGGAATTTTCTGGACTTCTCTGGATTATTTTCCCATGTATCCTAGGGCTTTTTCAATTTTTGGATGCTCTAAAATATCATTTTCATATCATTTTCATGGGTTCTAGATACTTTATTTGGATTCATCATATCTCAATCTATCTTTGGGTATTTTTCTATAATTTTCGGAGACTTGAAAACATATTTCAGGGCTTTAAAATGATTTCAGTCTTTTCTGGAATTATTTTTGAACTGAAAATAGTTTTCTAATAAATCCCGAAATTATTAAAAATAAAATATTTTCTCCCGGCTCCAAACCCTAGTCATATATATATGCCGATGTTCCTCTCGTCGCGCTGATTCCAGATCACAAAAGACCATCTCGAGCCGCCACTCGTAGCTCCCGCAATCCCTCGCCGAAGTTTGCTGCAGCTAGGGTTCCGGCGAACTCTCCGGCGAGCGTTTCCGGCCATATCGTCGCGTCCCGGCGAAAACCGCCACCTCCACGAGGTAGCCCTCGTCGTCCTTTACGCCGTCACGACTTTCGTTTCGCGAATACATGGCCGTTTGATGGTTCCCTAACATATCTCTCTCTTTTCCGGCGAGCTGCACCATGGACAGCACGCTGTTCTTCGTCTTCGGCCTACTCCCGCGGCAGCACATGGCGCCGCCACCCGAAGGACCTCACCACGCGGCCCCGCTTCGCCACCCCGGTCCTCGCCGCGCCCTTGGCGCGCCGCTGCACTGCAGCAGCAGGTGGCCGCCGCCGCCATCCATGGCTGCTCGGCCAAGGGCACCGAGCCGGCCACGCCCGGCCCCGCGCGTGGGCCCGTGGCGCGCCGCGCCGCCTCTGCTGGCCGGCCAAGGCCCCCTGTAGAGGCCCCTGCCCTCCCCGCGCGAGTGCAGCCCCATGGCTGCCATGGCCATGGCCTGTACGTGAAGGAGATTGAGGTGGCCAGAGGTGGAAGACGACCAAGGTACGAGATGCAGTAATTACGAAACTGCCACTGATCGTATAATCGCCGCCATTTGACCGTTTTAAGTCCGATTCGAGCGATTCAGGATGCGTTAGAATCGTGTCGTCACGCTCTACGCAGTAGTGTTGATGGTCACCATGAAACTCAATTACTAATTTATTTATTGATTTAAATGTTAACTCCCTCAATAATTATTTAACCCTTTTATAAATAAAAGTAACCTAGTGTTATCTTTCGATCTCGTTGTGACGCGACCGTTCCGACCAAAGTTAGTATGAGCAATGATCTCGGTCATGTCGCATGTTTTTAAAATTAGTTATCCAATGCTCTTTTAAAATGCGATTAGCCTAGTTTGATCTTGTTAGTTGTGCCCTCTCAACGATAGTTCCTTCGTCGGTCTTTCTAGTGCTTTCAAGACCATAGCTTCGCTCTCTATCTTTTTGTACGCTCTTTCTTTAGCTGTTTCTTTTGTAAGGTGCATGTTCTTAGTCTTGTTTATTTGTGTTGCTTGCTTGGTGTGAGTAGACGACGAGCAGTCGACAAGTGCCGATGACCAGGAGCTGAGCACCAACAAGTGCAGCTGAGGTTGGAGACCAGAAGATAGAGCAATTAAAGTCTATTGAACAGTTGGACTTTGGATTTAAGGCAAGTGCAGGCACCCTTTGACCATTTTGTTCCCATGAAAAATATTAATTGCACGCATGTGTTTAATACATCAAACCTAAGGACATACTAGCCACTACTATCCATATATCACCCATGGGGGTTTATAGATAGGATCTAGGTCTCGCTAGTGCTCCGCTTACCTACTCATTAATGTTATACGGTTAAAATGTGGCTTCTTAAGTAAAGCGATGGTAATGGCCGCGGCCATGGTGGAGATGTTTGATGCGGGATGCATCATTGGTTGGTGAAGCAAGAGAGATGCGGATGCTAGTGTGGAGACTCGTAGCGACGGGGGCATCCGTGTCTGCTCTCCTTAAGGACCGGTTCCTAGACGGTTCAACTGGGACAATCCGTACGACTCCAGGCTATATGGCTCTGGCTTGGCATATTATCGGGAACTATCATAGGTAGGTTGGTAACTTGCCGACGGGTGCCATAGCCATGGTGAGAAGGGTGATCCCAAGTTTTAAGCATGAGGGTTCAGGATGATCCGCAGCGGAGCGGCGTGTGCGAGTACGTCTCTCGTGTGCTTGGGACATTGCTGATCGGGCTACCACTACCTATGACCCGTGAACCGCCTCGTAGTGAGACCCTGCTCATTCACCTTGGAAGTGTTTTGAGGAGTCGCGACCTCGGGCAAATGGGAATCATGACCTGGAGGGAAAGTGTACACCTCTGCGCAGAGTTTGATCAAACCGATATATCGTCCGTGCTCTCGGTATGAGCGGCCCAGCGCCCTCTGGATTAGCAAATGGACTTCATGGATCTTTGGAGAAGTTATTGGAGGTTGCTACCTCGGGTTTTATCAGGATTGCCATCCTGTGTTCTCTGAGATAGCGATCTCATTTATATGATGATCATGTTATGATCTATATAATACAAATCGATGTTAATCAACTCTTAATTCTACTTGAACCTTAATTAAGGGTTGGGCTTCTATACCAAGTTGATTAGTAATAGGTTGCTAATTAAAATATACCTCTTACTAAAAGTGCTACCGCAGTTTTACCTTTGAGCTTTACCTTGTTCAAGCCATGCATATCATTATACTTTCCGCTTTGTACTTGTTGAGTTCGACATGGACTCACCTTGCTATAGTCCGCTAGCAAGGTCTTCTTTGGACATTGAGATGTCGAAGGTGTTTGGCGTACGGAGCCCCCAGTCAACTGTCCCTGAGAAGAATGGAGCTCTGAAGAGAAGATGTAGCCAACGTTCCGCGATACTCTGATGTTTTGTAAGTGTTAGTATATATATGTTTCCGCTTTTATACATTGTTTATCTGATAACTATCGTTCTAGTTATATGTGTGGACTTCCTGGGCACACATATGACGGCCTCTGGTATTCTTTGTAAACCGGGGTGTTATAGAATGGTATCAGAGCAATGTTGACTGTAGGACGTATGCCAAGATAGCACTGGTCGATTTCCAAAGCTTGTTTTGCACAAAAACTATTTTATCATCCCTTGGTCTTTGATTCTGACAACTATCTTCACCCTTGTCTTGTACCCCCTCCTTGAATAGCTTCCTTTGAGCTATTAATTTCTTATTCCCTTGAACTTTTGTTTTGCTTGTTTACTAAAATTTTTCTAACCCTTTTTGTTAAAATTCGATGACCTTTCATCATCTATCACCTGCCCTTTTAGGATGACCACCAATGTTGAAGGAGCACGTGTAGTATCGATGTGGTGTTTATGCTTGTCTTGTTTGTTGTAATGCTTGTGTGTTGTATCGTTCTCTTGTTCGAAGGAGGCTTGAAGGTGAAGTTTTGAGGTGTAGTTCAATCTTTGTTAAGTGGGGTAGTGCCATCTCCCATCCTACCTATCTTTTCATCAATGCTTATATTTATCATCTTACATCGTCCATACCGCCATTAGTTTCCATGCCTTCACCTTTACCTCATCATAATGGAGGATCAACGCACGGAGAAACTATCATCAATATTAGATCCTCAAGAAAGAGTTACCTTCAACGTCATCATCAAGGTGGCACAGCGGAAGTGTGGTGTACCCATAACCCACAGGTCCCAGACCTTTGTTATGTGGGCTAATGCTCTGAAACACTCCCCACATCATGAATAGAAGAAAATTTGGAGTTTGAAAACCATTCTTTTGTCCAAACCTCATGAGCCTCTTTTTGTCTTGCATATGATGCTTATCGATGCAAGGTCTATACCTATGTCATGTGAGATATTGAATTGGTAGTAAACTTGGTAATGACATCTTGATTAATAACTGATGGTGCCACGATGAAGTCGAAAGTCTCCGGTGGCTGCAGACACACGGATGTATTGCTCGACAAGCGCTGGTAATGTGATTGTTAATCATGATCCATTATATAAGATACACCGATGAGTTGTCTTATCATGAACCTTTCTTAGGCTATCTTTCCATATCGAATTGGAAAATCACCCGTCATTCTTTCTGCTATTCTCCATAAATCCCAAGGTGAAATTCTTGTAAGTGGGAGTTGTGTGAGTCCTTTAAAGATGAAGTCTCTAGAGAGATCTTTTGAAGATAGCTCTGACAAGATGGTTTTCCCACCAATGCTCTTGGAGACAAGTAATAATTCTGTTAAGTGGGGTAGCATTTGCTACCCACCTCAATCAATCTTGAGCATCTCTGGTCATAGGACATAAAGATGCTAAATGATCCATATTTATCTCTTCACCATCTCACTACACTAGATCCTGTTTTACATCTCATAGGCCCGGAGTTAAGGGAAGCATGAAGGCCCGAAGGAATCTATCCTCGATCTCCTTGTTATTCTTTGATAATTCAAAATACTTTCATCGTATGTCTCATACATCTCAAATCAAGAAGATGCTCTCACACCGGAGTTAATGTTAAGCAACACTTTGTTAAAGTGGGGTAGCGTCCGCTACTAGCATCCACTTGTATTATCTCAATTATCAAGGCATGGAGAGCAAATGATTAAGCCTTATCTATCTTGCAACCTTTCTTGTCTTCCCCATGAACCTTTGGCCTTTACCCCTCATGGACCTAGAGTCATGAAGTGCAAAGACTCGAAGATTAGTTTTCATTTTTTTGGACAATTGCATCCACATTATAATTCTTTCACCCTCCTATCTCACACATGTTGATTCAAAGAAGTGTGAGCATCGTAAGATCTAGTTTTATTATCTACATCGTATTTTGCTTCTAGCTCTTTCATTCCATGAGATAAGAACCTAAAAAGTTCATCATTAATCACTCTTGTGTGACATGCTTCTCCTTTGGTCTCTATCCTCTAGTCACTGACCTTTATGTTTATCGCCTTCAATAACCATCAATGCATGTCTGCACATCGTCTAATGTGAAGACAAAATTAATTCCATCTATCGGCCTAGTATCCTTGAGTGATAACTAGAAGGCTAGATTTCACTCTTAATGCCTGTGAATGTCGACTAGCTATCCCTTGCCTGCTCCATCTCCAAAAGTTTTGGAAATAGCTAGGAATACCAATCCTTATTATCTAAATCAATCTTTTGACTTATAAATCTCGAAGAGTAAACACATGAAGATCAGCCTCTGACCTTCGTGTGACCAATCTTTATTCGTCTGTGGTTGATTTTTATCAATCTACAATTCATCTATGTTACATCACTTGAGATCCCAAAGGAATCTCGATTCTTCTGGTTGATATATGATGACCTTCAAACTTTTTCATTGCACTTCGCGAACCCGCGAACCTTAAAACAGGGAACTGCAAATCCTCTAAGAATCCAAGCCTAGTCTCTCCCTCTGAGCTTTTTGGAGGAATCGATGTTCAACTTTGTTGCTAATCCTTGAGAAATCTCAAAGATCTTTGTATCATGTCTCATCCATAATTTTGAGTTAACCGTAATCATTTGTTTCATCTTTATCCTAAGTCTCTCCGAATCTCGGGACGAGATTCATGTTAAGTGGGGTAGCTCTATAACACCCCAAAATTTGTACTTTGGGTTGTTATTAGAAAACACTAAATAAAATGAAGGATTTTAAATATTTGAGTAAAATTTGTCAACCTAGGTTTAAATCTTGATACATTTATATACAAAGAAAAGTGTGCTTTTAATATTTATAAAATAATTTGAAGGGGCTTTCATTGATGTGATGCTTGTTTGTTGCTATGTTTTATGTCTTTATGAGCGATAAGTTATCGAAACACGTTTAAACGTCGTTCTATTCTTCCGGGAATTTTCTCGGACTTCTCGGATTATTTTCCCATGTATCCTAGGGCTTTTTCAATTTTTGGATGCTCTAAAATATCATTTTCATATCATTTTCATGGGTTCTAGATACTTTATTTGGATTCATCATATCTCAATCTATCTTTGGGTATTTTTCTATAATTTTCGGAGACTTGAAAACATATTTCGGGGCTTTAAAATGATTTCAGTCTTTTCGGAATTATTTTTGAAGCGAAAATAGTTTTCTAATAAATCCCGAAATTATTAAAAATAAAATATTTTCTCCCGGCTCCAAACCCTAGTCATATATATATGCCGATGTTCCTCTCGTCGCGCTGATTCCAGAAGTCCCCTACATCGTCCCCAGAGGGGTCTACTTATAGGAAGCCGCGTTACATTTTGTACAAGAATGCCCTCGGCAACCCTAATTTCAACGCACAGGAGCAGCCGACACGGGGCAGACAAGTAAATGGACCGAGGGCCCACCTATGTCGGTCAACCACCGACCAGGACGCATTCGGGCTCTCGTCTCTGCCCAGCCGCCGAATGCGTCCAGTCTCGAGCCGAATGCGCGCGCCCTCGCGCTATCGGGATTTCCTCGGGCGCCCGTCGGCGCCGGATGCACGCCTTCCCGCGCTATCGGGGCTCCCGCCGCGGCGACGAGGCCGGATACGCGCCTTCCCCGCTTATCGGGGCTTCCGCGGGCGCGACGCCGGATGCGCGCCGTCAGCGCTATCGGAGTTTCCCGCTCGGCGCCCGAAGCCGGTGCGCGCCTTCCCGCGCCATCGGGGCTTCCGCCTGGCGCCGACGCCGGATGCGCGCCGTCCCGCGCTATCGGGGTTTCCGACTGGCGCTGACACCGGATGCGCGCCGTCCCGCGCTATCGGGGTTTCCGACAGGCGCTGACCCCGGATGCGCGCCGTCCCGCGCTATCGGGGTTTCCGACTGGCGCCGACACCGGATGCGCGCCTTCTGCGCTATCGCCCGTACTGCGCACATTAAACACATGAGGCGTATACGATTAGGGGGACGGGGTGGCCAATTCCACTCCCGCCCCCAACAAGTAGCCCTCCGGTCTTGCCCGAAAGGGGCGGTCCCTTCCGGCAAGGCCGGCAATATATCGCTATGCCGAATGTGGCCGCGCCGAATGTGCAAGCGCCGCGCCTAGGATGAGGAGACGTAATTTTTTTTTTTTTTTTGCCTCGATTCGCGTGAACCGACGCGTCGGCTCCCCACGGCCGCCCCCGCCTATAAAAGCGAGGCGCGTGAGGGGGCGGGCACTTAGCTCCAGCCGCGCCGCCACTCACGCATTCGAGGTTCACTTTCGGTCTCCGCATCCGGGATCTTCCTCCTCATTCGGTAAGGCATTTGCACTTTCGATTCTTTTGAGTTGTTTACGCTTTCGGGGCTGGGTTGGGCTGATCTAGGTAGGATTCGGATGCCACTATCGGCCCTATTGAACACGATTTCGTTTTTCTTCATAGCTCGGAAGCCAAGGCACTCTTTTGGAGCAATCGCATATGTCCGAAAGCTCCTCGTCTGGGGATTCGGCCAGAACAGCCCACGAATCCGCATCCGGGCTCTCCGCTTTTTGCGCTGAATTGGCGGCCCAGCTAAGCCAATCCGGATCGAGAACATGTCACACGGTCGGAGCCGCTTTGGGGAGCCGAAATAGTTGTACCGATTCGCGCCGTAGCGCCCGCGATAGCGGCTCCCGTGGTCGGCTTGTCCGCCGAAGAAACGTCGGCCGGTCAAGGGAGCGGGGTGGCAGTGAAGAATACGCCGAATCCCGCGGAATGTGACGGTGCGAAAGAAGCGCGGCGTCCGCTGGATCGGATGGGGGTGAAGGCATCGATCGGACCGACCCGTAGAAACCGCCGTGTCGAATCGAGGGGCACACCGGCATCATATGCCGATCTAAGATTGACGAGGAGCGTCTCGACTCGTACCAACGCAACGGCCTTCGAGCGCCTTTGAGCGCGAAAGGAGCCGGGCTCCGGGGACGAGGTTACACCGAAACCGAGGCCGAATGAGGCCGTTGTGTTCCGCGACTTCTTCATCGCCGGGTTGAGGTTTCCCGTGGCTCCGTTCTTTGTAGCCGTTCGCAAAATTCCGCCCGCAGATCCACCATCTAACCCCGAATGCGATCGCCGGCTCAAGCATATACGCCATGGCCACGAAGATGATGGGCCACGAGCCGAGTGTTGCCCATTTCGTGAAGCTTCATTGCACACACTTCCACTCGAAAGTGGGGAAAGTTGATGGGCGGCCCAATATTCGCGCCGAGTATGGGTCTTACAATTTCGTGCCGGCTCCAGGGCAAGAGCAGAACTGCTTGGTACCCACCTTCAAAGAGAAGTGGGAAGAATGGACCAAGTTTTGGTTTTACATTCGGGTTGCCTCGGACGAGGAGATAGACGCTGCCCAGAGAGTAAGGCGTCGCCGGGCTAACCCGTTGGTGTCTTTGATGACCGTGATGATTGGCGAGAAACATCCGCCTCACGACGCTTTCGGACCGGCAGATCACGCGGTCGTGGAAGCGTACTCTCTTACCGCCAGCCGGCAAACTAGCCGTGACTTGGCAGAAGAAATGATAGCTATCGACGAGTGGCCCTTATGCGAACTTGTGAAATTCGAGCCTATTCGGGACATCGGTGGCTATCGGGGTCCAGATTATCTTCTCGAGCGCCCGGATCACTTTACCTCGACGCAAGCATACCGGCCGGACCGGAGAAGAAGGTGTCCGGTTGTGCGGGCCGTATGGAGAAAGGAAGCACAAGAAGAAAATGATTCGACTTGGAAATTCTCCTAGGAAGAACCGCATTCTAGACTGCATGGGTATTCGGTATTCGGAGAGGCCGCCCCCAGCTCCGAAAGCGCCCAAGGCCCAAAGCAGCGATGATGTCAATGAGCCGGAAGCTAGCGCAAGGCGCGGGACAGGATCGCGAGCGCCCAGATCAGCCCCCGCATAGCACCCTGGTCCTTCTGCACCGATTCGGGCTGCCAGCACCGTTGCCGCCGAGAAGCGAAAGCGCGCAAGGCAAAGCCGGGAACGCCCGGAACCGGAGGCTCGCGATGTTCGGGTATGCCGCGAAATGGCCGGACGACCGTGGACCAAGCCTCGAAAAGCAGCTCTAAATTCTCCTTGGGCTTCACGGGGGTCCTGTGGCCTTTGCATGCCGAAATGGTAGAGCCGGACACGCGTTGCGCATTAGGGCGTAGGCTTTGGCATCCCGGGCGTCGTGGACTAATGTGACATTTTTGCCCTTATGTTTTGCAGGGCGAAACCGGCGGTTCTAACTCGATGGCCGGAACGCGCAAGAAAATTGCAGACCCATGCCGCTTGCCTCCGAAAGCGCACCCGACGCCGAGTTCCCTAGGCGTGAGCTTGAAGAGGCCGCGAGACACCTCCGGGCGCTTTCGCGATGACGAAACGACCCGGGGCCACCGGGTGTACTGCGGCCGGTGCGGCGCTCGCTCCAATGCCGCCGCCGCTTCCGCGGAAGCGTCCGGTCCGTTCGGACCCGGACCCGAATCCGGCCGGGAGACACGGTAAGTCCCGATTCCACCGCGAGCTAAGTCGCATGACCCCGAAACCGCGGCGTGTGCTCTATTTGGACATGGCGAGGCTCTCCTTAGAGCGAGCCCCGAGGGCGAATGCGACCACATGCGCGTGTATTCGGGGTGCTCATCTCCGAGGACACGAGCCCGGACCGTGAAAGGACTTACCAACTTGCTCGTGCTCTAGGGGCGGCTTCGGACGCTCGCTTAATCGCGGGGTGGACTGCCGCGCAAGCGGCTTCTTTGCCGCCGGCGCGGCGGGTGTCGCTTTCGCGGACCGGTCAGACCTCCTTTAGTGCCACCACCACCGAAAGGGATCGACCAAGATGGATCGCCTGGAGCTCCTCTCGGCCATCAATTTCCACGCTATTTACGTAAGTTTTCGACCCCGAATGATCGAGTCTTTTCCTTTTCGGGTTGTTTACATTCTCACTCTTTTTCTCGTCGCTGACAATGCATTTATAAGTCTTTGCGCTCGCCAAGCGGATTGCGTTGCCGCTTTCGTTGAGTCTAAACTCACCGAAAGCGAGGCCGAGGTGCGCAGGCTGAAGGAGGAGCTGGCGCAAGCTCGCACCGAGCTTAACAGAGAGAAGACGGCGCGCGAGCAGGCCGAAGCGGACGCCCAGACCGCCAGGACCGAAAGGAACACCCAAAACCAACTGCAGCGGTCCGCCCGTCGCCAGCAACTCGACGAACTTAACCAGGCCGCTACCATATTCGCGCGTCTGGTGGCCGGAGTTGGCGACGAGGAGGTGGTGCCCGCTATCGGGGAGGACACCTCGGTGTTTGATTTTGCCAGGTTCCTCCGGACCGGGCTCGCCGCATTGGAGGGCCAAATGGAGCTCGGGACGCCCCGGGCCGCCCTTGAAACCACCCGTGCGCGTGCAAGGCGCCGAAGGACGCGGGCTGTCCACATGCGGCCGCACTTCCGGCTCCGATGACGTGGACCGCTTCGGGTCCGGATGGGGACGCACACGAGGCCGCCGTGAAGTTCTTCGCCGGCTTCGGAACGGTGGCGGTCGCAATCTCGGCTTGCTTCGGGCGGCACTAAGCGTGGCGGAGGTAAAACTGCCGAATGGCGCTTGTCACTTTTGATGGGTTGGGTTAGGAATCTTTTAACTAACATGACCATTTTCGTGCTTCTTTCTTTTAGGGGGATGAGGCGGAAGAGGCCATTATCCGTGACCGGGTCGTGGCCTACATTCGGGTAGGGACGAGCGCGAGGCGGCCGCGGCGGCGACACGCCGTCCTCCAGCCGCTTCGGTCTCGGAGATGGCCCGTGCGCCCGAAAGTGCCGCACGAGTCGATCAATCGGTGCCGCGAACCCTTCCGCGGCGGCGTCCACCGAAGCCGGCGTGCACGGTCCTCGTCTCCCGCAAACTTTAAAGCTGCGGCTAACTCTTGATGTATCCCTTTGTAAGAACTTAACTCGTGCTTGGCCCGCGTGGCCGTGTTTTGGCCTGCGTGGCCGGGGTTCGGGAACCCTAGAACTTCTTGAACATATTTTGTGGTACCGAAACCGAATGCGTTCATAGTTTAACTATTTGTTTGTTTTCCTGCGCGATTGTGTTACCGCTTTCGATCCGGCGTCGCATTCGGGGACTTGAAAATTCCGGATCCGCGAATGCTTTGTAGAATGAACTTTTTGAGCGCACCACCATTGTGTGGAACACCACGTCCCCCCTTGGTTCAAGCGGTGGCGGGCGCATTCGGGGTAATTCCTCCTTAAGCTCCCCGGCGTTGCGTGTAGGCTTAGAGCGCCGCCCCCCGAATTTGAGCGGTGGAGGGCACATTCGTGAGTTTTTGAGTTAAGCCCTCCAGCGTTGCATGGAGACTTAGAGCGCCACCCCCCGAATTTGAGCGGTGGAGGGCGCATTCGAGAGTTTTTGAGTTAAGCCCTCCCGGTGCATGGAGACTTAGAGCGCCGCCCCGAATTTGAGCGGTGGAGGGCGCATTCGAGAGTTTTTGAGTTAAGCCCTCCGGCGGTGCATGGAGACCTAGAGCGCCCCCCGAATTTGAGCGGTGGAGGGCGCATTCGAGGGTTTTTGAGTTAAGCCCTCCGGCGGTTGTTTTTACTTAAGAGTTTGTAGTGGTTATTACAAAATGCATATGCGTTCTGCACAGCCACGAATGGAACTCTGTATGGCCTCATTGGTAGAAACTGGATGAGTCCTGTCTCGAAGCGGTAGGAGTCGGCTTCCAAGGCCCGAATAGGCGCGCCTATGCCCTTTCTCGCTTATAGGCAGGTAGAGCACTGAACCGCATCCGTAGACTGGATCCCAAGCCTTATGTTTGCCCCAAGCTTGCTGTGGGCTGGAATCCCGAATATGGACTAGTCGCCGTGCAGGAGCTGGTATTTTCGTCATTCTTGGGAGTAGGGAGGCGCGCGTTTCGCGCATCTCGCTATTGTGCGCTTGCTGATTTTGCTTAGGCGGCCGATTCTATCCGGCTGCACCTCGGCTTCTCCAAGCTCACAACGAAACGGGAGGACTAGTACCGACTCCCCTCCCCGACTCCTCCCGAGTTGAACCGGGTTGTGCCTATTTGCTCGCTCTCACAACCGAAACGGGAGGACGAGTGCGGCTCCTTTCCCGACTCCTCTCATTCCTACTAGCCTTAATTTTCGAGCGGGATGAGTTTGTTTTGACCGGCATGGCTTTGCATTATGGGAGGTGTTATGCATATATAATGCCGTTTGGGTCATCGTGCCGTGAAACACCCTTTACACCGTAACGCCGTTGTACGTTTGTTAGGTGAGTCATAAATTTGACTCGTCTCAGAGGCTGAATGGCTAGATTATATAATCTGGTCAGAGCTCCTGGTTTTTATCATGGCTGCTAAGACCTTTGTTTTTTGTTTTACCACCCGCAGATCCCGCTTATGTCTTGCTGGAATGGGAGGTTTTGGGATTTGTATTGCCGTCAGACCAAATGCCGCATTCGCTACCCAGCTCTCACTAGCCGGATGGAAGTGGGCATTCGGCCTTTTTACCCGCTTTGTATGCCATATTCGGCCGATAACGCTCGATAATGGTGCGTACAAGACTCCTTTTGAGAGACCGAGGGGTTACGTCGGCGGAGCTCGCTCGATAGTGGTGCGAACGGCGCTCCTTTCGAGAGTCCGAGGGACCCTAATTGCGCACATTCTCGAGGCATTGCTCGATATAGCGGGTGTGCTGCTTTTGATTGTGATGTTAAACACCCCGAGCGCCTTTGGTGTAATTATACCGCAGAATATGATGAATAAGAAGTCGACATTGCGAGATGAAAATTGATTGTAACTTTGCGTTATCGTAACCTTCGGGTCTTTTTCTCCGAGGTTCGTTTCACCCGAGGCGTTGTTTGCACGCATTCGGCGTTTTGCCGATTTCGCGATACTTCGCGTTTTTGCCGAGTTCGCTGCGCAGCGCTTTGTTGCGCGCATTTGGGTTGTTTGGTGCATTCATGATGCTTCAGCGTTTTCCGAGTATACTAGCCGTTTTTGGCTTTTGGTTGCTTGCAACCTCGACGAAAACTTCTCCGAATAGGGTCGATGACACATATGGCACCGACTTTTTTGGATCGGAGAAAACGTTACGGATCCACACTTTAGGGGAAACGTGAATTGAAAAATATTAAACGGGGGTACATAGGGACGCCTCATTAAAAAACCTCACACCTCCGAAAAGGCTTCCCCTGCGAGGAAAAAGAGCGCGCCCCTCGAATTGTGTTCCAGAGAATTAAGAAAGGAAAATTACAACCCCGATGGGGTAATTTCATGGGTAGAAGCGGCGCAGGTTGTCGGCGTTCCAGGTATGGCTGGACTCTGTGCCGTCCTCTTTCACCAGCGTGTAGACTCCTTCTTTTACCATTCTTGCGACGATGTACGGCCCGTACCATGGCGATTGCAATTTGCCTTGCTTGTCGGGTTGCCGAATAAGGACCATATCTCCCGGGTTGATGACTGCCTCAACACTTTTTTATCTCTCCAAGCCTTTGTTTCCCGATGGTACCGTCGAGGTTTTCCGCCGCCTGTAGCCTTAGTGAATCGGCCGTTTCGAGCCGAGTGTACCGTGTTCTGGGGTGGTGGCCATGATCTCGTTCGGAAAGATCCGCCCTGCACCTCTTCCGGGGTAACGGCTTCTTCCCGAAGAGAAGTCCGAAAGGCGTGAAACCGGTAGCGCGCGACTTGGATATATTGTGCCCCCACACCATAGCCGTTAACTCCCGGGCCCATCTACCTTTCTTCTCGGTGTTTTCGAGGGTCTTGGATATGGTAGTGAATATGTCACCGTTAACCCGTTCAACCGCGCCATTCGATTCTCGGGTGATTTCTTGAAGCAAACGTCGGTTTGATCCCCAGTCTTCACGAAAGTTCGAACTTGGTGCCGTCAACCGCTTCCCGTTGTCCTTGTTATGTAGGAAGGAACCCCGAATGCAGATGATTCTACGCCACACGAAGCCGACTAAGGTGCCGATGATATTGTCGCCAACGCTTTAGCTTCAACCCATTTGGTGAAGTATTCCGGTGCCACCGCAGGTGAATTTCATATTCCCAGGGCGCCGGCGGGAGCGGTCCGACTATGTCGATGCCCCATCTCCGTAGCGGCCAAGTTGGACATATCGGGGAGGTTAGATTTGATGGAGCCCTCTGGTGTTTTGCGAACTTCTGGCAGCCCTGGCACGATTTCACCAGTTGCTTGGCGTCCTCGACAGCGGTTGGCCAATAAAAGCCTTGTCTCATTGCTGCGTGAGCGATTTCATGCGGACCTCTGTGGGCCCCGCAAGTTCCCGAATGTATATCGTGCAAAAGCCGGACCCCTCGTTCCGGCCGATGCACTTCGCAGTGGTGCTACCACTCCCTCCTTGTACAGATTCTCTCCGATTATGGAGTATTGCTTGGTTCTGGACTCCATCCTTTGTTGTTGCTTCTGTCTCCCGGCTCATAAGTTCCGAGAGATGAATGCCCATATCGGTGCTCTCCGGTCGTCACTCGCGATAGCGTGAATTACCGCCGGTCGTTCCTCCTCCATCCGCACCGCGCGGCGTCAAGACTCGGTAGAAAACATCGGCGGGCAAGGGGGTGTTTTGGGCCTGCAGCTTTTGCCGGCGCGTCGCCTCGTGTTGTCCGCCCTTGGGATGTAATGCAAGGTGAAACCAAGGAAATATTTCTCCATTCGCCGAACGGCTTCCAGATACCTGGCCAGAGCCGGTTCCTTTGCTGTGTATTCCTTTCGGATGTGCCCCACAATTACTTGCAAATCGGACTTGATGACGCATCTGCGGATTCCTAGCGCTCGGAGTTTCCTGAGACCCAGCAGAACTGCCTCGTATTCGGCTGTGTTGTTGGTGGTGCGATACTGTAGCCTTGCTGCGTATCGCAGCTTTGGGCCAGTTGGAGGTGTCAATACCGCGGATATGCCTGCTCCAGCTGAGCACCATGCCCCATCCGTGTGCACCGTCCATTCTGGTTCCTCGAAGCTGAGGGTGGTGTTGTCCCCACATGGGGTCCAATCCGCGATAAAGTCCGCTATGACCTGCGACTTGATGGCCGTTCTGTGCTCGAAGTCAATGACATATTCATTCAGCTCAGACGCCCACTTGCCTATCCGGCCTACCGCTTCTGCGTTTCTGAACAGGGCTTCTAGGGGCTGAGCAGACAAAACCCGAATGTGATGAGCCTGAAAATAGTGCTTGAGCTTTCACGACGCCATGACCACCGAATATGCGATTTTCTCCAGCTCTGAATAGTTTGCCTTCGCTGATGTCAACGCTTCTGATACGAAATAGATTGGGAACCGCTGTAACTTCCCTCGTTCTCTTTTTCTTCCACCAACCGCGCTCACCGCGGCGTGGGACGCCGTTTGCTATGTATAGTAACGTGGTCGCATCGGCGATGGGCTTGATAATGTTGTGGCCTTTGACGGGTAAGCTTTTAGGTCATCGAATGCTTGCCGAGCCGGGCCCCATCCGAAACCCTCGAATTTTTTAGGATTCGGAAAAATGGAAGGCCCCGTTCGCGCTTCGGATATGAACCTCCCCGCAGCGGCGATCCCCCGATGAGCTTCGTACCGCTTTTTGGTCTCGGGCGGTCTCATGTTCACAATAGCGGCAATCTTGTCTCGGGTTAGCTTCTATGCCTCTGGCGGATACCAGACATCCCAACATCTTGCCCTTGCTCACCCCGAATATGCATTTTTCCGGGTTTAGCTTCAATCCGCTTGCTCGAAGGTTCACAAAAGTTTCCTTTAGATCCTCGATGTGTGTGCTTTTCTTATCGCTTTTCACCACTATATCATCCACGTAAGCGACCAGGTTTTTCCTCTTTTCTCGCTCCCTAAAGACCTCGTCGTCATTCCGGAGAAAGTAGGGCCGGCGTTGCGCAGGACCCTCCAGGCATGCGCTTGTAGCAAAAGGTTCCCCCGGAGTGATGAAACTCGTTTTCTCCTGGTCTTCTTCATTCAGCCATACCGATGGTACCCCGAGAAACAATCCATAAACTTAACAACTCGCAACCGGACGCGATATCGACTAGCTTGTCGATCCGCGGTAGCGGGTATGGGTCTTTCGGCGTGTTTGTTTAGATCTCGTGAAATCCACGCACATGCGCCATTTGCCACTTTTCTTCTTGACCATTACCACATTGGCTAGCCATTCCGGATCCGCACCGGCTCGATCACATCAAGCGTCCAAGAGCCTTTGCACTTCGCGGCCGCCGCGTCTCGCTCTTTCGGATGACATCTTCCTCAACTTTTGCTTCCGTGGCTTTGCTATTTTGCCGACGTTGAGGCCGGTGTCTTTGGGCCAATCCCGTCAACCCCCTTGAGGTCTTTAGTAGTCCACGCGAATACGTCCTTATTCTCGGCCGAAATGCTAGCAGCTCCGAAGCGTCCTGTTCCGAAAGACTTGCCCCGATATGCACGCACCGATCCGGCGGTTTGCCGATACTGAGGCACTCTTCTCGTGCCCTCGTCGCGGCTCGCTCTCCGCTCTTTCCGCTCCGGGGCTTCGTTTGTATCCTCTTTCCTTGCAGGCTTTTTTACCTCGTGCACCATCTTTGTAACCCGGTATTGGTTTGCCATCTATCTTTCCGCTGCGATTTGATCGCCATGCACCGTGATTACCCCGAAAGGGGAGGGCGGCTTCATGCATAGGTAGCTCGCTTGATTATGATGTCAAACTTGTTTATGATTCCCCTTCCGAAGATTGCCGTATATGGGTATTCCATTTGTACCACATCAAACGATATCTCCTCCGCCCGCACTTTCTCTCCTTCGCTAAACGCTACGGTGAGTGTCTTCTTCCCAAGTGCATCTATTTTCTTTCCACCAAAGCCGAATAAGGCATTGCCCTTTGATCGAGCGAACGCCTGTCAAGTTTCATGCTATCATACGCTTTGGTGAACAGGATGTCCGCCGAGCTCCCGTTGTCAATAAGAATGTTGTGTAGAGTGTACCCGCCTACGAAAGCGGTTGCCACGAAAGCATCATAGTGCGGGTAATCCGGATCCGATTATCCTCTTCGAGTGAAGGTGATGGGCTGTAGCTTCCACGCGGCCCGAGTCGCCGGAGCGGCCGATGATACTGACCATTACGCGCCTCGATATTCTCTTCGCGTTCTCTTGCTGTCATGCTCTATATTGGAACCTCCAATGATGGCGTATATGTGCCCGTTGGATGGCATCACATTCGCGGGTGCTACGGTGTGTACGATCTCGCAACTCCTTGGAAGTTTCCGCCTTGCCGATCGCTCGCCGCTCGCTGTCTATTCTCGGTAGGCGGAGGAAGACACGGCCCGATATCGGCATCGGATGCGCGATCATCGTATTGTTGGTATTGTTGGTACGCATGCTTGGCGACCCTCCCCAATGCGCATGAACATTTGGGGCGAGGTACGGATTCCCGGCTGCCCGTGACCGGAAAGCGGCCATTTGATGGGGGAAAGCGTAGGGTTGTGACGGTGCCGTGTGGAATACGTGCTTTGCGGTTTCCGTTTTCCCTATGGCGTCATCTCTTTCCTTTTGCTCTTTGGCCTCGCTGCGTGTATTTGCGTCTCGGTGAAATGGCCTTTGTTTTCGCCGCATACGCAACAATACGGTGTTTTAGGGGCGCCACCATTGCGCCCTCGTCCGCGTCCGCCTCTGTTTCCCCGTCCTCCCGATTCCCGCCGACCTCCGCCTCGGTTTTCATGAGACCGGGCCGTCATGCCGCTTCGGGGGTGCCCGGTTGGGTGACTCTTCCCGGAGGTTGTTGACATAGCCTTGATTGGACCCCCACCTCTCGCGATTTCGTTTGGTTTTGTTTCGGGGTGTTTTGCTTGAGGCTATTCCCGGAGACCTTGCGCTTCTTCGCAAGTCTTCTTCGATATGGCGAACTTTCGCATTTCATCAAACAACCGCTTCACGTTTTGGGTACCTCCCGGTTAACAATTCTGCGCACGGACCGATCTTGAGGCCCCCGATGGCCGATGCAATGACCGTTTCGTCGGACACATTCGGGACTTGCGCCCTCGTCCGAATGATACGCTCCAGGTACTTGGCCATTGGCTCATCGTCCGGTTGATGCAAGGTGAGCAAGTCCATAATGGTTTTCTTGTCGGCTGAAGGCCCCGAAACGTTGCCAACGGCTCCTCTTTCGCCTGTCTCCATGACCGGATGGACAAGGGCCGCAGCCGACATGAACCGATCGTGCGCCACATCTTGCATGGCCAAGATCAAAGTTTTGGCCAACAAGGCTTCGTTGCCACCGCCGAATATATTGCAGCCTCATAGCTTGATATGAACCTTCTTGGATTAGATTTGCCGTTGAAATGCGGGATCTTAGGCTTGTAACCGGATGGCCATGGGTATTTCGCAGTTACGGGGACAACGGGGATGCCATGTCAATCGAGTCCGGTACCCCCTTGCCCGAGGCCGATCCTGTGTACCGACTTCACTTTCGGTTTCGGCCCTTGCGCCGAGTGCCCGAATCTCCCACAGTAACCTTTTCGCCTCCCCGGGCCGCCTGGTCGACGGCCACTTGAGTTCGATATTCCGTTTCTTGCTTCGATGTCTCCCCGTAGCCGATCCCGATACGCTTTTAGTTCTTCAGTTCGGAGGTGTGCTCGTCCGGCATCTTTAGGAGCTTGGAATTCGTAGCATCAACTCATCCATCACATTCGGGGCTTCGGGCTCCGGTTGGACCTCGGCGTCATTCGCGGCCACTTCGGCGGCAACCCCCCTCGTGGGCGATCCTGCGTTCCGGCGACCGACCCGAATACGTTGTCCTCAATAGCCGGATCCGCTTGGCGAGGAGCCGGATCGCGGAGGAACCGCCGATCCCGATGCGGTGAGCTCGGTGCGTGGCGGATCCGAGCCGTTTGCGTGGAAGGAACAGTTTCTTCCACGGATGGCATTGTCTTCCCGATAGCCTGGACCTCTAGCTTTTCCCTTTGGTGGCATGACAAGTCCGTGCGCCAACCACGGTGGGCGCCAATGTTGTTTCAGCCCTTTGGGGTTGCACCCCCTGAAGGACCCAAACAGGAGATAAAGGAAATGCAGAACTACCAAACGAAATGAACAACACGAACCTTATATTCCTTGTGCTCCGACAAAAACGCACGGAGTCCAGAAGTCCCCTACATCGTCCCCAGAGGGGTCTACTTATAGGAAGCCGCGTTACATTTTGTACAAGAATGCCCTCGGCAACCCTAATTTCAACGCACAGGAGCAGCCGACACGGGGCAGACAAGTAAATGGACCGAGGGCCCACCTATGTCGGTCAACCACCGACCAGGACGCATTCGGGCTCTCGTCTCTGCCCAGCCGCCGAATGCGTCCAGTCTCGAGCCGAATGCGCGCCCTCTCGCGCTATCGGGATTTCCTCCCGGCGCCCGTCGGCGCGGATGCACGCCTTCCCGCGCTATCGGGGCTCCCGCCTGGCGGCGACGAGGCCGGATACGCGCGCCTTCCCCGCTATCGGGGCTTCCGCCTGGCGCCCGACGCCGGATGCGCGCCGTCGGGGCCCTTATCGGAGTTTCCGCCGGCGCCGGGCCGGGTGCGCGCCTTCCCGCGCCATCGGGGCTTCCGCCGGCGCCGACGCCGGATGCGCGCCGTCCGCGCTATCGGGGTTTCCGATCGGCCCGACACCGGATGCGCGCCGTCCCCGCTTATCGGGGTTTCCGACAGCGGCTGACCCCGGATGCGCGCCGTCCCGCGCTATCGGGGTTTCCGACTGGCGCTGACACCGGATGCGCGCCTTCCTGCGCTATCGCCCGTACCTGCGCACATTAAACACATGAGGCGTATACGATTAGGGGGGACGGGGTGGCCAATTCCACTCCTGCCCCCAACAGGATGCGTTAGAATCGTGTTGTCACGCTCTACGCAGTAGTGTTGATGGTCACCATGAAACTCAATTACTAATTTATTTATTAATTTAAATGTTAACTCCCTCAATAATTATTTAACCCTTTTATAAATAAAAGTAACCTAGTGTTATCTTTCTGATCTCGTTGTGACGCGACCGTTCCGACCAAAGTTAGTATGAGCAATGATCTCGGTCATGTCGCATGTTTTTAAAATTAGTTATCCAATGCTCTTTTAAAATGCGATTAGCCTAGTTTGATCTTGTTAGTTGTGCCCTCTCAACGATAGTTCCTTCGTCGGTCTTTCTAGTGCTTTCAAGACCATAGCTTCGCTCTCTATCTTTTTGTACGCTCTTTCTTTAGCTGTTTCTTTTGTAAGGTGCATGTTCTTAGTCTTGTTTATTTGTGTTGCTTGCTTGGTGTGAGTAGACGACGAGCAGTCGACAAGTGCCGATGACCAGGAGCTGAGCAACAACAAGTGCAGCTGAGGTTGGAGACCAGAAGATAGAGCAATTAAAGTCTATTGAACAGTTGGACTTTGGATTTAAGGCAAGTGCAGGCACCCTTTGACCATTTTGTTCCCATGAAAAATATTAATTGCATGCATGTGTTTAATACATCAAACCTAAGGACATACTAGCCACTACTATCCATATATCACCCATGGGGGTTTATAGATAGGATCTAGGTCTGCTAGTGCTCCGCTTACCTACTCATTAATGTTATACAGTTAAAATGTGGCTTCTTAAGTAAAGCTGATGGTAATGGCTGCGGCCATGGTGGAGATGTTTGATGCGGGATGCATCATTGGTTGGTGAAGCAAGAGAGATGCGGATGCTAGTGTGGAGACTCGTAGCGACGGGGGCATCCGTGTCTGCTCTCCTTAAGGACCGGTTCCTAGACGGTTCAACTGGGACAATCCGTACGACTCCAGGCTATATGGCTCTGGCTTGGCATATTATCGGGAACTATCATAGGTAGGTTGGTAACTTGCCGACGGGTGCCATAGCCATGGTGAGAAGGGTGATCCCAAGTTTTAAGCATGAGGGTTCAGGATGATCCGCGGAGCGCGTGTGCGAGTACGTCTCTCGTGTGCTTGGGACATTGCCGATCGGGCTACCACTACCTATGACCCGTGAACCGCCTCGTAGTGAGACCCCGCTCATTCACCTTGGAAGTGTTTTGAGGAGTCGCGACCTCGGGCAAATGGGAATCATGACTGGAGGGAAAGTGTACACCTCTGCGCAGAGTTTGATCAAACCGATATATCGTCCGTGCTCTCGGTATGAGCGGCCCAGCGCCCTCTGTATTAGCAAATGGACTTCATGGATCTTTGGAGAAGTTATTGGAGGTTGCTACCTCGGGTTTTATCAGGATTGCCATCCTGTGTTCTCTGAGATAGCGATCTCATTTATATGATGATCATGTTATGATCTATATAATACAATACTGATGTTAATCAACTCTTAATTCTACTTGAACCTTAATTAAGGGTTGGGCTTCTATACCAAGTTGATTAGTAATAGGTTGCTAATTAAAATATACCTCTTACTAAAAGTGCTACCGCAGTTTACCTTTGAGCTTTACCTTGTTCAAGCCATGCATATCATTATACTTTCCGCCTGTACTTGTTGAGTTCGACATGGACTCACCTTGCTATAGTCTGCTAGCAAGGTGCTGCTGGACATTGAGATGTCGAAGGTGTTTGGCGTACGGAGCCCCCAGTCAACTGTCCCTGAGAAGAATGGAGCTCTGAAGAGACGATGTAGCCAACGTTCCGCGATACTCTGATGTTTTGTAAGTGTTAGTATATATATGTTTCCGCTTTTATACATTGTTTATCTGATAACTATCATTCTAGTTATATGTGTGGACTTCCTGGGCACACATATGACGGCCTCTGGTATTCTTTGTAAACCGGGGTGTTATAGCCATTTAGGCTCTCGGGTGATGACAAACATTGTGGTGGTGAGGCCAGAGGCATCAAAACGCCTTAACCATGGCATACGGTCATGCTTGACCTAGTGTCAAGAGCTATAGGACATGCACGAACCGGCTGTGCGGTAGCATATTCGTGTGTGCAAATATGGCAGTTCTAGAGCTGTGGAGCCATGGTTAAGGGCCATTCAGTTCTCAGCGGCAACAAACGCTGTGGTGGAGAGGCTAAAGGTGTCAAAATGCCTTAACCATGGCGTACGGGCATGCTTGACTCAGTGCCAGGAGCCATAGGATGCGTTGGAACTGACCGTGCGGCAGCATGGTCGTGTGTGCAAATATGGCAGTTCTGAAGCCGTGGAGCCAAGGTTAAGGGCCGTTCAGGCTCTCGAGCGATGGCAAACGCTATGGTAGAGAGGCCAGAGGTGTCAAAATGCCTTAACCATGGCGTACGGGCATGCTTGACTCAGTGCCAGAGCCATAGGATGCGTTGGAACCGACCGTGCGGAAGCATGGTCATGTGTGCAAATATGGCAGTTTTGTAGCCGTGGAGCTGTGGTTAAGGGCCCTTCAGGCTCTCGGGTGATGAAAAACTCTATGGTGGAGAGGTGAGAGGCAACAGAATGGCTTAACCATGGCGTACGGGCGTGCTTGACCCGGTGCCGAGAGCGTAGAGGATGCACGGGATCCGGCTGTGCGGGCACAGTCGTGTGTGCAATTATGGATGTTACGGAGTCGTGGAGCTATAGTTAAGGGCCGTTCGGGCTCTCGGGTGATGACAAATATTGTGGTGGTGAGGCCGAGGCGTCAAAACGCCTTAACCATGGCATACGGTCGTGCTTGACCTAGTGTCGAGAGCTATAGGACATGCAGGAACCGGCCGTGCGGTAGCATAGTCGTGTGTGCAAATATGGCGTTCTAGAGCCTGTGGAGCCATGGTTAAGGGCCATTCGGGTTCTCGGCGGTAATAAACGCTGTGGTGGAGAGGCCAAAGGTGTTAAAACGCCTTAACCATGGTGCATGGGCGTGCTTGACTTGGTGCGAGGAGCCGGGACGCATAGGAACCGGCCGTGCGGGCAAAGAAAGTCGTGTGTGCAAATATGGCGTTCGGAGCCGTGGAGCCGAGGTTAAGGGCCGTTCGGGCTCTCGAGCGATGGCAAACGCTATGGTAGAGAGGCCGGAGGTGTCAAAATGCCTTAACCATGGCGTACGGGCTTGCTTGACTCGGTGCCGGGAGCCATAGGACGCGTTGGAACCGACCATGCGGCAGCATGGTCGTGTGTGCAAATGTGGCAGTTTTACCGCCGTGGAGCCATGGTTAAGGGCCCTTCGGGCTCTCGGGTGATGGAAAACTCAATGGTGGAGAGGTGAGAGGCATCAAAATGGCTTAACCATGGCGTACGGGTGTGCTTGAACCGGTGCCAAGAGCCGTAGGATGCACGGGATCCGGCCGTGCGCAAAGACACGAGTCGTGTGTGCAATTATGGATGTTCGGAGTCGTGGAGCTATAGTTAAGGGCCGTTCGGGCTCTCGGGTGATGACAAACATTGTGGTGGTGGGGCCAGAGGTGTCAAAACGCCTTAACCATGGCATACGGTCGTGCTTGACCTAGTGTCGAGAGCTGTAGGACACGTAGGAACCGGCTGTGCGGTAGCATAGTCATGTGTGCAAATATGGCAGTTCTAGAGCGGTGGAGCCATGGTTAAGGGCCATTTGGGTTTTTGGGCGGCAACAAATGCTGTGGTCGAGAGGCCAGTGGTGTCAAAACGCCTTAACCATAGTGCATGGGCATGCTTGACTTGGTGCGAGGAGCCGTAGGATGCGCAGGAACCGGCCGTGCGGCAGCAAAGTCATGTGTGCAAATATGGCAGTTCTGGAGCCGTGGAGCCGAGGTTAAGTGCCGTTCAGGCTCTCGAGTGACGGCAAACGCTATGGTAGAGAGGCCAGAGGTGTCAAAATGCCTTAACCATGGTGTACAGTGTCACACCCCGGTTTACAAGGTAGCAAAACCGGTTACAAACGCATTTGTGCCCAAGATCAATTCACACAATGCCGTGACATCATTAATAATACCGTCATCACATGTATCGATTACAATAAAGGGAATCAATGTATAAAAGTATCTTTATTACAATAATTGTCTGACTCAGCTTAAGCGGAAACATAACTGAAGTGTTTAACATAACGAAACACTAAGACATCAACGACACGACGACACGACGACGACACGACGACCAAAGCAATGAACCCTTCGCCACAGGAAAGGTCAATGGCAGCACCACGAGCCTAAAATCCTGGTAGATCCTCCGGGAACTCGCAATCCGAATCATCGCTGGAACTAGCAACTATAGCAAGAGTGAGTCCATGTCGAACTCCGCAAGTACAGCGGGAATAATAATGATAATGCAAGGCCGATCAAAGGTAAAGCCGAAAGGTAGACGCAATAGCATTTTAGTTGAGTCATATTTTATTTAGCAACTTTGTTTACTAATCATCTTGGTAGAGAGAAGCCAACCCTTAATTAATGTTACAAAGTGGAATTAAGAGTTGAATTAACATCATTATATAAGTAGTATACATCATCATATAAAAGAGATAGACATCTCAGGTAACATGGGATCGCAATCCCTATAGAACCAAGGTAGCAACCTCCTTTAACCATCTCCAATGAGCCATGAAGTCCATTTGCTAATCCAGAGGGCGCTGGGCCGCTCATACCGAGAGCTCGGACGATATATCGGTTTGATCAAACTCTGCGCAGAGGTGTACACTTTCCCTCCAGTCATGATTCCCTTCTGCTCGGGTTAATTACTCCCAAAGACACTTCCAAGGTGAATGAGCAGGGTCTCACTACGAGGCTGTTCACGGGTCATAGGTAGTGGTAGCCCGATCGGCAATGTCCCAAGCACATGAGAGATGTCCCGCACACGCCGCTCCGCTGTGGATCTTCCCAGAACCCTCATGCTTCGAACTTGGGATCACTCTTCTCACCATAGCTATGGCACCCGTCGGCAAGTTACCAACCTACCTATGATGACTCCCGCTAATTTGCCAAGCCAGAGCCATATAGCCTGGAGTCGTACGGATTGTCCCAGTTGAACCATCTAGGAACCGGTCCTTAAGGAGAGCAGACACGGATGCCCTCGTCGCTACGAGCACCACACTAGCATCCGCATCCCTCTTGCTCCACCGACAAACGATGCCTCCCGCATCAACCACCTCCAACAATGACCGCAGTCATTACCAATGACTTTACTAAAGCAGCATTTTAATAGTACATCATTAGTGAGTAGGTAAGAGGAGCACTAGCAGACCTATATCCTATCTATAAACCCCCATGGGTGATATTTGGATAGTAGTGGCTAGTATGTCCTTAGGTTTGATGTATTAGACACATGCATGCAATCATTATAGTTCATGGGATCAATATGTTCAAGGGGTCCTGTACTTGCCTTGATTGAGGTCGAAGTGCGTGGGATCCCGCTGGTCCCGCTGTTCCTCCTTCACCCACGACGCGTTCTCTATTCGTCGCAATCAAGCACACGAGCAATACATGCAAGCAAACATATTCTAATCAGAACAGTACACCAAAACAAGTAATCTGCAGTAAACAATAGAATAGAAAGATTCTACTCGTCGAGACGATTCCAACAAGTATTAAATCACTGAAATCGGAGTTAAAATGAGTAAACTACGGCCTATACAAGATCAGGGTTAAATCTGCAGAAAACTGGACTAAGTCGTAATTAGATTTGAACTGAGGTGGACCAATGCGGTTAGTGTAAAGGCCGAGGGCCTTTCGCAAAAGTGCCGGCGACGGCGGCGTTGACCGTGGCGGCGGCCACGTGGCGGCGCGGGACGGGCCGGGGCTGGTGGACCGGCCGTGGACCACGCCCGTGGACCAAGTCCACCGGTCCACCGTGGATCGGCTGGCCGAGCGGGTTGACCCCGGCGACCTCGGCCATGGTCGCCGGCGGCGATCTCGGCGCGGCGGCGCTATGGGCCACCAGAGCGCGGGCCGGGAGCACGCGCGCGACGCGCGCGCGAAGGCGCACCCGATGCGCGCGTCGGCAGGGGCGCGGGGCAGCCGGAGCGGCGGGTCGACGCGGCGGCCGCGGACTGCGCCGGCGGTGCGAGTTCGGCGAGGCGGCGCGGCGTGATTAGGCAGTGTCAGGGCATGACGGAGGCATCTACGCGATCCTCGAGGCGGTGCGAAGCTCGGCGACGGGCTCACCTTGACTGGCGGCGGCGAGGACGAGCTTGCGGGCGACGATGGCGGTGGTGAGCTCGAGTTAGGGTTTCGCGGGCTCGCGAAACCGAATGGCGCCGCGCTAGGGTTGCGGAATGGGGCGCTGCGGAGGCGGCGGCTCCCCTCTTATAGGCGTGCACGACTGTGGGGCCAGGGCAGCGAACTTCGGTTCGCGTGCCCGGGTCGGTGCGGTGCGGCGCCTGCCGAGTCCGGCTCGTGGTCGCAGCTGACGGGCGGGTCCCCCGTGGACCCCGCCTGTCGGGCGCTGGCGCGGGCCGCGGCTCGGTTGGGCCGGCTCTGCTGGGCCGCTAAGCAGGCCGTAAGGCCGAGTGCGGGAGGAGGTGGGAGCCGGAGCGGGCCGGCTTGGCCTGCTGGCCAGCTTGGGCTGCCGCTGGTGGCGGCCCGGCTTGCTTTGGCTTGCGGCCTGGCGCGAGCTGGGCTGGCTGGCCTGGCTAGGAGCTGGGCTGGTCGGCCTGGCTTGCTGCTGGTGGTCCATGGCCACCTTTGGCCGGCTGCTGCTTGCTGCTGGCTGGCCATGGCTGGCCAGGGTTGGCCATGGCCGATTCTGGTTGGCTATGGCTGGCCAAGGGTGGCCAGCTGAGGCTAGGGGTGGCCAGTGTTGGCCAGAGTTGGCCTGGGCCCACTGGGGTCCACCTAGAATAGGTAGAAGGGTCCTAGGGCCAATTAGACTAGGTTTAGTTAGTCTAGGAGTTAGAAGGGACATGTTAGAGACTAGAGGCTAACTAATAATTAGTCGGTTAGCTCAAACAAGTCAATCAAAAACCGTGCAGCAGCATGAATGCAACAATACAAGGTTTCTACCTTATAGTTGATTTTAACCTTTACTAGGGAAATTTAATAACTCTCCTATAAAAGAAAGACCTCTAAACAGGAATTAAATCAATTTAACTTTACTTTTGAAAACTCAAAATTTAGGGCGTTATAGACCTACCCCCCTTAAAGGAATCTCGTCCTCGAGATTAGGAGACTCAGAGAACAACTCAGGATAATCTGCTTTCAAATCCTCTTCCTTTTCCCAAGTTGATTCCTGCTCTGTATGGTGCTTCCATTGCACTTTGCACCACCTGATTGTCTTACTTCTGGTAATCCTCTCAATGGTTTCCAAGATCTTAGCAGGACTCTCTTCATATGTCAAGTCCTTTCGTAGGTCCACTTCCTCAACAGTAACCGCTCAATATCCACCCTCAAACACTTCTTGAACTGTGAGACATGGAACACATCATGCACATTGGACAAGTGAGGTGGCAACTCGAGCCGATAAGCAACCTCTCCTCTCCTTTCCAAGATCTTGAAAGGACCAATGTACCTTGGTGCCAATTTCCCCTTGATCTTGAATCTTTTCAGACCTCTCAATGGTGACACTTTAAGATACACAAGATCACCAACTTCAAACTGCAACTCTCTATGACGAACATCTGCATAACTCTTCTGTCTAGATTGAGCTGCCCTCAAGTTCTTTCTGATGATCGAACTTGTTCTTCTCGCTATTCTCAAAGCTTCGGTCCAAACACTTGCTTCTCTCGGTCGATTCGAACAAAGGAGTTCTACATTTTCTGCCATACAAAGCTTCAAATGGAGACATCTTGAGACTTGCCTGATAACTGTTGTTGTATGAGAACTCAGCATAAGGCAAACTGCTATCCCAACTATCACCATATTACAAAGCACAAGCTCTCAACATGTCTTCCAGAATCTGATTAACCCTCTCTGTCTGACCATCGGACTGAGGATGATAAGCTGAACTGAATCTCAATTCTGTTCCCAAAGCACCATGCAACTTCTCCCAGAACTTCGAAGTGAACTGAGAACCTCTAGCAGAGACTATCCTTTTAGGAACTCCATGCAAGCACACAATCCTAGACATATACTTTTCTGCTAGTTGATCACCTCTATAAGTGGTCTTGACAGGTATGAAATGAGCTACCTTAGTCAAACGATCCACCACTACCCAAACAGAGTCATACCCATGTTGTGTACGAGGTAATCCCACAATGAAATCCATGCTGATCTCATCCCACTTCCACTCCGGTATCTTGAGTGGTTGTAGCAAACCGGCTGGTCTCTGGTGCTCAGCCTTCACTCTCTGACAAGTATCACACAAAGCAACATACTCGCCAATATCTTTCTTCATACCATACCACCAATAATGTTCCTTTAGATCCTGATACATCTTAGTTCCTCCAGGATGGATTGAATAAGCTGACTCATGACACTCCTTTAGAATAACATCCTTGATTCTCGAATGTCGAGGTACACACAATCTGTTCTTGAACCAAAGGATTCCATCTTCATCAACACCGAATCTCGGCGCCTTATCCTTGCCTACTAACACAACGAACTCCTGAAGTTTCTCATCAGTCTTCTGACCCTTCCTGATTTCCTGCTCAAGTGTAGGTTCAACATCCATAGAAGTACCTTGAGTATTTGCAACAAAACCCAGATTAAGATATTCAAACTCCACTAACAACTCTTGAGGTAGTTCTGTAACTTCTAGCATGTTCACTTGACTCTTTCTACTCAGAGCGTCAGCTACTACATTTGCTTTCCCAGGATGATAATGAATCTCCAATTCATAATCCTTAATCAATTCCAACCATCTTCTTTGCCTCAGGTTGAGATCATTCTGAGTGAATATGTACTTCAGGCTCTTGTGGTCAGTGTAGACATCACACTTGTGACCAAGGATGTAGTGTCTCCAGATTTTCAACGAGTGTACCACTGCTGCTAACTCCAAGTCATGAGTTGGATAATTCACTTCATGTTTCTTCAACTGTCGAGAGGCATAAGCAATAACCTTACCCTCCTGCATCAAGACACAACCCAAACCATGTCTGGAAGCATCACAATAAATAGAGAAACTCTTAGTCATATCAGGCAACGCAAGAACAGGTGCTGTTGTCAATCTCTTCTTCAACTCCTCGAAGCTAGCCTGACACTTATCAGTCCACTTGAATGGTTTCTCCTTCTCTAACAAAGCAGTCATAGGTTTGGCTATAGTGGAAAATCCCTCAATGAACCTCCTGTAGTAACCTGCCATTCCCAGAAAGCTTCTGATCTCCTTGACAGTTTGAGGTGGACTCCACTTCAACACATCTGCTACATTCTTAGGACTAACAGTAACTCTTCCCTTGGTTATAACATGTCCAAGGAAAGAAACTTCATCCAGCCAGAATTCACATTTACTAAACTTGGCATAGAGTTGGTGTTCCCTCAACTTCTGCAACACTAACCTCAGATGCCCCTCATGTTCTTCCTCATTCTTAGAGTATATTAATATGTCATCAAGAAAGACCACAACAAACTTATCTAGGTACTCCATAAACACCTTGTTCATTAAGTACATAAAGTAGGCTGGAGCATTAGTCAACCCAAAGGACATCACTTTGTATACTCATAGAGCCCATATCCGGTGGTGAAAGCGAGTCTTAGGTATGTCACTAGGTCTCGATTCTAAGTTGATGATATCGACCTCAAATCTATCTTGGAAAAGACACAAGCTCCTTTCAAGCGATCAAATAAATCCTCAATTCTAGGCAACGGGTACTTATTCTTAATTGTTACTTCATTCAAGGATCTATAATCAACACACATCCCTCGTGTCCCATCTTTCTTTTCTACAAAGATAACTGGAGCTCCCCAAGGCGAAGAACTAGGACGAATATAACCCTTAGATTGCAATTCCTTAAGTTGTGACTTAAGTTCTTCTAATTCAGGAACACCCATTCTATATGGTCTTTTAGCTATAGGTGCGGTACCAAGGTATTAAGTCAATTAGAAACTCAATCTCACGTTCGGGTGGCATACCCGGCAAATCCTCGGGAAAGACATCCGGGAACTCCCGAACAACTCGATGTCCTCAACTCCCTCACTAGCAAGATGATTCACTTGTCCCTTGCCTCTTTTTCGGTGCGGGCACAACCACATCAACATTCTTCCCATCGGGAGCAGTTAGAGTCACTACCCTTTCCGCACACTTAATATTTGCCTTCCACTTATTCAACCAATTCATTCCCAAGATGACATCAAGACCTTCGAGACTCAAGCACAATAGGTCTAGCGGGAAATTCTACCCCCTTAAATTAATTCTTACTTCGGGACACCAAACATTAGTAGCCATGTCTCCCCCCGGGGTCTTAACACTCATGGAACTAGGCATGAGTTGAGTGGGAATATTATGTTTGCGAACAAAATGGCTACCCACAAAAGAATGTGATGCACCGGTATCAAAAAGAACTGAAGCTGGATGAGAATCAACCGAAAACGTACCAAGCACCACGTCGGTAGCCTCCTCAGCCGTCTCCACCTTGACATGGTTCACCTTCCCATACTGAGGCTTCTTGTTCTGAGGGCAAGCATTGATATAGTGTCCCGGCTGTCCACACTTGTAGCAATTATTTCCAGCGGGGGTCGAGTTGGCATTGGGCTTGACAGGCACGGTGTTAGGACCAGTCAGACGGGGAACCTGCTGGTTGTTCTGGCGTGGGGCCTGGTTGGTGCTGTTGTTGTAGTAGCGCTGACCTTCCTGCTGACCTTGGCCCTTACCCTGCTGATAGGGGGGGCGCTGCCTGTAGTACTGTGGGTGGTTGTAGCGAGGACGGCTGCTATCTCCCTGGTGCTGGTGCTTGTCGGCCTTCCTCTTCTTCTTATCCTCCATCTTATTGCGCTTGCTCTCAAGCACAATAGCCCTATCCACCATCTCCTGGAAGTTGGCGTACTTGACGTTGGACATCATGTAGGAGAGACCGTCATTGAGCCCATCCGGGGAACTTGTCTTGCTTGTCCTGGTCCCTCTCAACTTCATTAGGGGAATAGAGGGACAACTCCGTAAACTTGTCACGGGCGGCAAACAGTCAAGGAGCCTTGCTTAAGATCAGCAAACTCCTTCTTCTTCAGCTTCACCACTCCCAGTGGCACATGATACTCCAGAAAAGCCTTGGTGAACTCAGCCCAGGTGATAGTGTTGACATCAGCATGAGCAAAACGGTAGGATTCCCACCATAAGGCTGCAGCTCCCTGCAGTTGTCCAGAGCCATATAGGACCTTCTCCCGGTCGGTGCACTGAGCAATGTCGAGCTGGCGCTCAACGTCCTTCACCCAGTCCATAGCAACAAGAGGATCAGGGGAGTGAACGAAGAATGGAGGGCGCCCCTTCATGAACTCACTAAGCCTGTCTCTGGGTGGAGGTGGGGGAGCATTCTGGTTCTGGTTCTGATTTTGGTTCTGGTTCTGGTTCATTGCCATGTTCTGCTGCATCATGGCCATCATAGTGTTCATGCCCTGCATGAACTGAGTCTGCATCGCCATCATCTGCTCCACTGTCGGGGGAGGAGGTGGTGGAGCGTTGTTCTGAGCATTGTTCTGGGCATTGTTCTGGTTGTTATTGTTCGCACCAGAACCACCAGCACCTGTCCTAGTGTTCACCATCTGATGTTCAAAAAAATAGCATGGTATAAGAATATGCAGTCTCAATTATATAACTGTGCTGAATTATAATCTGTAGAATAACTGCAACAATATATCCATCTCTTATGTCAATCGACCATCTGACCGTAGCTCAATCTCATCCTCAACATAAATATATTATATAATCAATATGTATATGTATGTGACCTTACGTGCTTCTTTCTCTTTTCTTTTCTAATGTACGTAACCATGCTGTCAAATAATATGTACGTAACCATGCTGTTACTGATATCATGTACGTAACCATGCTGACATGTGATGAGATCGATTTGGCATAAATTGAGACAAGACGATAAAGCACAAATATATGAGACCCATATCCCGTATTTAACTAAACAAAATCCTTAATAATATAAATATTTGATAAGTGTGGACATCACCCCACATCTTATCGCAATCATTACAAAGAACGAATCATTCAAGTTCATAATAATAATCAAATCTCTCACTCAAATGATCAAAGCACTCACTAAGCAAGCTCGCACTAGACTCACCACAGATGCACTAGACTCACCACAGACTCACTAGACTCACCACAGACTCTATCGATCGTGCTAACGTGGCACTATTTATTACATATAAAAGGGACGTCCTAGGGGTCAATCCTAGTGCGGCCTCCTGCTCCTCCGTAGGGGATGTTGTAGTCGCGCGGTGGAGACATCGCTGGCCAGCGTGGTGCTGGAGGCGCCACTCCTTTCAGCTGAGTCTGCAGCTGCTCAATCCTACGCCTGTCCTCCACAGCCTGTAGACGAAGCTGGTGAATCTCCAAGAGAGAGTAGCTAAGCTCGGTGTTGAGCGCAGCCACCAGGAAGACGGTAGAGCGTAGCCTGTCGTCCTCGTCTGTAGGAGCTGCTATGCTAGCAGAGATCTGACCGCGCATCCTGCGAGGCCAGTAGCGACGGGAGTCCTCACTGATCTGCTCGAAGAAGTGGTGCCTGTAAGCGTAGAGTGCAGAGCGAGCAGCATCACTGATCCCTGCCATCTGAGTAGCTCTGGCTGCTGGAGCTTCATGGAAGGTCACCACACGCAGTGCACGCAGCTGATCGTTAGGACGACCAACATAGCACACTACCCTCCAGTACTCCGGGTAGACGGGATGGCTCCACCGCTCACTGCGGTACTCCACTCCAACCATTCCCCACCCATACTGTGTACGGAGAAGGTTGATGAGCTGCACGTGGAACACGTCATCACCACCATCACGAGTAGTGAGGGTGATGAGCCATCCGCCCTGGGCGGCGAACTGTCCCTGCACCTGTCCTGCAGGGCCGCCAGGACCACCTGGTCCACCAGGTCCTCCTGGCCCTCCAGGTCCTCCAGCTCCAGGCGCACCAGGTCCTCCTGCGCCTGGTCCTCCAGCTCCACCTCCTGGCGCCCCATGGTTGGGCACCTCCTCCTCGTCTGAGTCTTCCTCCTCTGAAGACTCGTCGTGTGCAACTACAGGCTGAGCGGGTGCCCGTGGAGGCGAGTTGATGAGGTTCACCCCATCATCAGGGTGCTGGCTGGCACGAAAGCGGAACTGGTCAACACGTCCTGTCAGCGGGTACTCGATCGGGCGGAAGTCACCACGGTAACCGGTCGAGCTCTTACGGCAGGTCAGAAGCTGGCGCACCATCTAATTATATGCAAAAGATCAAAGACATGCAACGCACAGTTAATAGACCATGAGAAAAAAATAAATAAACATGTCTATGATCAAGGATAATAAGTGAATAAATAAATGGTGGAGTGTACTGGAATCATGCGTTGCTAGCAAGATAGAAAAAAAAAATATTTGAAAAGGAATAAATGAGTATGTGCATGCGTAGCTAGCAGAATAATGGAAAATAGATTGATGATATATGGCGATAGCATAACAGCATGCATTCTGTAGTATTTGTAGTAAAAAAATAAGATAACATAATGACATGTATAAGGATCAAGATAATAAATAAGATAAGGTAATAAATGATGAACAAGATAATAATTATAAAATAAGGATGACTAGTAGAAGTGAATGCATATCAAGGTAATAAATAAGATAAAAATAAAAACATGCTAAGAATGATATGCTATGCAAAGGTCTTCTAAAGTCAACCTATAACGGCCGTTTCTAACTAGGCTTCGTGATCCTACGGTCAACCATGGAGCTGGTACCATTTCTGTCACACCCCGGTTTACAAGGTAGCAAAACCGGTTACAAACGCATTTGTGCCCAAGATCAATTCACACAATGCCGTGACATCATTAATAATACCGTCATCACATGTATCGATTACAATAAAGGGAATCAATGTATAAAAGTATCTTTATTACAATAATTGTCTGACTCAGCTTAAGCGGAAACATAACTGAAGTGTTTAACATAACGAAACACTAAGACATCAACGACACGACGACACGATGACGACACGACGACCGAAGCAATGAACCCTTCGCCACAGGAAAGGTCAACGGCAGCACCACGAGCCTAAAATCCTGGTAGATCCTCCGGGAACTCGCAATCCGAATCATCGCTGGAACTAGCAACTATAGCAAGAATGAGTCCATGTCGAACTCCGCAAGTACAGGCAGGAATAATAATGATAATGCAAGGCTGATCAAAGGTAAAGCTGAAAGGTAGACTGCAATAGCATTTTAGTTGAGTCATATTTTATTTAGCAACCTGTTTACTAATCATCTTGGTAGAGAGAACCCAACCCTTAATTAATGTTCCAGTGGAATTAAGAGTTGAATTAACATCATTATATAAGTAGTATACATCATCATATAAAAGAGATAGCCATCTCAGGTAACATGGGATCGCAATCCCTATAGAACCAAGGTAGCAACCTCCTTTAACCATCTCCAACGAGCCATGAAGTCCATTTGCTAATCCAGAGGGCGCTGGGCCGCTCATACCGAGAGCTCGGATGATATATCGGTTTGATCAAACTCTGCGCAGAGGTGTACACTTTCCCTCCAGTCGTGATACCCTTCTGCTCGGGTTAATTACTCCCAAAGACACTTCCAAGGTGAATGAGCAGGGTCTCACTACGAGGCTGTTCACGGGTCATAGGTAGTGGTAGCCCGATCAGCAATGTCCCAAGCACATGAGAGACGTCCCCGCACACGCCGCTCCGCTGCGGATCTTCCCAGAACCCTCATGCTTCGAACTTGGGATCACTCTTCTCACCATAGCTATGGCACCCGTCGGCAAGTTACCAACCTACCTATGATGACTCCGCTAATTTGCCAAGCCGAGCCATATAGCCCGGAGTCGTACGGATTGTCCCGTTGAACCGTCTAGGAACCGATCCTTAAGGAGAGCGGACACGGATGCCCTCGTCGCTACGAGCACCACACTAGCATCCGCATCCCTCTTGCTCCACCGACAAACGATGCCTCCCGCATCAACCACCTCCAACAATGACCGAGTCATTACCAACGGCTTTACTAAAGCAGCATTTTAATAGTACATCATTAGTGAGTAGGTAAGAGGAGCACTAGCAGACCTATATCCTATCTATAAACCCCCATGGGTGATATTTGGATAGTAGTGGCTAGTATGTCCTTAGGTTTGATGTATTAGACACATGCATGCAATCATTATAGTTCATGGGATCAATATGTTCAAGGGGTCCTGTACTTGCCTTGATTGAGGTCGAAGTGCGTGGGATCTGCGATGGTCTGCTGTTCCTCCTTCACCCACTACGCGTTCTCTATTCGTCGCAATCAAGCACACGAGCAATACATGCAAGCAAACATATTCTAATCAGAACAGTACACCAAAACAAGTAATCTGCAGTAAACAATAGAATAGAAAGATTCTACTCGTCGAGACGATTCCAACAAGTATTAAATCACTGAAATCGGAGTTAAAATGAGTAAACTACGGCCTATACAAGATCAGGGTTAAATCTGCAGAAAACTGGACTAAGTCGTAATTAGATTTGAACTGAGGTGGACCAATCTGCAGTTAGTGTAAAGGCCGAGGGCCTTTCTACAAAAGTGCCGGCGACGGCGGCGTTGACCGTGGCGGCGGCCACGTGGCGGCGCGGGACGGGCCGGGGCTGGTGGACCGGCCGTGGACCACGCCCGTGGACCAAGTCCACTGGTCCACCGTGGACCGGCTGGCCGAGCGGGTTGACCCCGGCGACCTCGGCCATAGTCGCCGGCGGCGATCTCGGCGCGGCGGCGCTATGGGCCACCAGAGCGCGAGCCGGGAGCACGCGCGCGCGCGCGCGAAGGCGCACCCGATGCGCGCGTCGCGGGCGCGGCGGCCGGAGCGGCGGGTCGAGCGCGGCGGGCCCGCGGGCTGCGCGCCGCGGTGCGAGTGGCGAGGCGCGCGGCGTGATTAGGGCGGTGTCGGGGCATGACGGAGGCATCTACGCGATCCTCGAGGCGGCGCGGCTCGGCGATGGGCTCACCTTGGCGGCGGCGAGGACGAGCTTGCGGGCGACGATGGCGGCGGCGAGCTCGAGTTAGGATTTCGCGGGCTCGCGAAACCGAATGGCGCCGCGCTAGGGTTGCGGAAGGGGCGGCTGCGGAGGCGGCGGCTCCCTCTTATAGCGCGCGCGGCTGTGGGGACGAAGCGCGGACCGGTTCGCGTGCCGGGTCGGTGCGGTGCGCGCACGCGAGTCCGGCTCGTGGTCGCGGTGACGGGCGGGTCCCGCCGTGGACCCCCTGTCGGGCGGCGGGCGCGGCCGCGGCTCGGTTGGGCCGGCTCTGGCTGGGCCGCGGGCGAGCCGTAAGGCCGAGTGCGGAGGAGGTGGGGCCGGAGCGGGCGGCGCAGCTGCGCCGGGCGGCCGGGGCTGCGCGGGTGGCGGCCCGGCTTGCTTTGGCTTGCGGCCTGGCGCGAGCTGGGCTGGCTGGCCTGGCTAGGTCTGGGCTGGTCGGCCTGGCTTGCTGCTGGTGGTCCATGGCCACCTTTGGCCGGCTTCGCTTTCCGGCCGGGCCATGGGCGGCCGGGGTTGGCCATGGCCGGTCACGGTTGGCTATGGGCGGCCGGGGGTGGCCCGGCGAGGCTAGGGTGGCCGGTGTTGGCCAAAGTTGGCTGGGCCCTTTGGGGTCCACCTAGAATAGGTAGAAGGGTCCTAGGGCCAATTAGACTAGGTTTAGTTAGTCTAGGAGTTAGAAGGGACATGTTAGAGACTAGAGGCTAACTAATAATTAGTCGGTTAGCTCAAACAAGTCAATCAAAAACCGTGCAGCAGCATGAATGCAACAATACAAGGTTTCTACCTTATAGTTGATTTTAACCTTTACTAGGGAAATTTAATAACTCTCCTATAAAAGAAAGACCTCTAAACAGGTGATGGAAAACTCTATGGTGGAGAGGTGAGAGGCATCAAAATGGCTTAACCATGGCGTACAGGCGTGCTTGACCCGGTGCCGAGAGCCATAGGATGCACAGGATCCTACCGTGCGGCAGCACAGTCGTGTGTGCAATTATGGATGTTCTGTAGTCATGGAGCTGTAGTTAAGGGCCATTCAGGCTCTCGGGTGATGACAAACATTGTGGTGGTGAGGCCAAAGGCATCAAAACGCCTTAACCATGGCATACGGTCATGCTTGACCTAGTGTCAAGAGCTGTAGGACACGCAGGAACCGGCTGTGCGGTAGCATAGTCGTGTGTGCAAATATGGCAGTTCTAGAGCTGTGGAGCCATGGTTAAGGGCCATTCGGGTCCTCGAGCCGCAACAAACGCTGTGGTGGAGAGGCTAGAGGTGTCAAAATGCCTTAACCATGGCGTACGGGCATGCTTGACTCAGTGCCGGGAGCCATAGGATGTGTTGGAACCGACCGTGCGGCAGCATGGTCGTGTGTGCAAATATGGCAGTTCTGGAGCCGTGGAGCCAAGGTTAAGGGCCGTTCAGGCTCTCGGCGATGGCAAACGCTATGGTAGAGAGGCCGGAGGTGTCAAAATGCCTTAACCATGGCGTACGGGCATGCTTGACTCGGTGCCGAGAGCCATAGGATGCGTTGGAACCGACCGTGCGGCGGCATGGTCGTGTGTGCAAATATGGCGTTTTGCGGTCGTGGAGGCTGTGGTTAAGGGCCCTTCGGCTCTCGGGTGATGAAAAACTCTATGGTGGAGAGGTGAGAGGCATCAAAATGGCTTAACCATGGCGTACGGGCGTGCTTGACCCGGTCGAGGCCGTAGGATGCACGGGATCCGGGCTGTGCGGCAGCACGTCGTGTGTGCAATTATGGATGTTCGAGTCGTGGAGCTATAGTTAAGGGACGTTCGGGCTCTCGGGTGATGACAAATATTGTGGTGGTGAGGCGGGGGCGTCAAAACGCCTTAACCATGGCATACGGTCGTGCTTGACCTAGTGTCGAGAGCTATAGGACATGCGAGGAACTGGCGTGCGGTAGCATAGTCGTGTGTGCAAATATGGCGGTTCTAGAGCTGTGGAGCCATGGTTAAGGGCCATTCGGGTTCTCGGGCGGTAATAAACGCTGTGGTGGAGAGGCCAAAGGTGTTAAAACGCCTTAACCATGGTGCATGGGCGTGCTTGACTTGGTGCGAGGGCCGTAGGACGCATAGGAACCGGCCGTGTGGGAGCAAAGTCGTGTGTGCAAATATGGCGGTTACGGAGCCGTGGAGCCGAGGTTAAGGGCCGTTTAGGCTCTCGGCGACGACAAATGCTATGGTAGAGAGGCCGGAGGTGTCAAAATGCCTTAACCATGGCATACGGGCTTGCTTGACTCGGTCTTGGGAGCCATAGGACGCGTTGGAATCGACCATGCGGCAGCATGGTCGTGTGTGCAAATGTGGCGGTTTTGCCGTGGAGCCATGGTTAAGGGCCCTTCAGGCTCTCGGGTGAAGGAAAACTCTATGGTGGAGAGGTGAGAGGCATCAAAATGGCTTAACCATGGCGTACGGGTGTGGTTGAACCGGTGCCGAGAGCCGTAGGATGCACAGGATCCGGCCGTGCGCCAGCACAGTCTTGTGTGCAATTATGGATGTTCTGGAGTCGTGGAGCTATAGTTAAGGGCCGTTCGGGCTCTCGGGTGATGACAAACATTGTGGTGGTGGGGCCAGAGGTGTCAAAATGCCTTAACCATGGCATACGGTCGTGCTTGACCTAGTGTCGAGAGCTGTAGGACACGCACGAACCGGCTGTGCGGTAGCATATTCGTGTGTGCAAATATGGCAGTTCTAGGGCTGTGGAGCCATGGTTAAGGGCCATTCAGGTTCTCAGGCGGCAACAAACGCTGTGGTGGAGAGGCTAGAGGTGTCAAAATGCCTTAACCATGGCGTACGGGCATGCTTGACTCAGTGCCAGGAGCCATAGGATGCGTTGGAACCGGCCGTGCGGCAGCATGGTCGTGTGTGCAAATATGGCGGTTCGGAGCCGTGGAGCCAAGGTTAAGGGCCATTCGGGCTCTCGGCGATGGCAAACGCTATGGTAGAGAGGCCGAGAGGTGTCAAAATGCCTTAACCATGGCGTACGGGCATGCTTGACTCGGTGCCGAGAGCCATAGGATGCGTTGGAACCGACCGTGCGGCGGCATGGTCGTGTGTGCAAATATGGCGGTTTTGCGGTCGTGGAGCTGTGGTTAAGGGCCCTTCGGCTCTCGGGTGATGAAAAACTCTATGGTGGAGAGGTGAGAGGCATCAAAATGGCTTAACCATGGCGTACGGGCGTGCTTGACCCGGTGCCGAGAGCCGTAGGATGCACGGGATCCGGGCGTGCGGCGGCAGAGTCGTGTGTGCAATTATGGATGTTCGGGTCGTGGAGCTATAGTTAAGGGACGTTCGGGCTCTCGGGTGATGACAAATATTGTGGTGGTGAGGCCGGGCGTCAAAACGCCTTAACCATGGCATACGGTCGTGCTTGACCTAGTGTCGAGAGCTATAGGACATGCAGGAACTGGCTGTGCGGTAGCATAGTCGTGTGTGCAAATATGGCAGTTCTAGAGCTGTGGAGCCATGGTTAAGGGCCATTCGGGTTCTCGGGCGGTAATAAACGCTGTGGTGGAGAGGCCAAAGGTGTTAAAACGCCTTAACCATGGTGCATGGGCGTGCTTGACTTGGTGCGAGGAGCCGTAGGACGCATAGGAACCGGCCGTGTGGGAGCAAAGTCGTGTGTGCAAATATGGCGGTTCTGGAGCCGTGGAGCCGAGGTTAAGGGCCGTTTAGGCTCTCGAGCGACGACAAATGCTATGGTAGAGAGGCCAGAGGTGTCAAAATGCCTTAACCATGGCATACGGGCTTGCTTGACTCAGTGCCGGGAGCCATAGGACGCGTTGGAATCGACCATGCGGTAGCATGGTCGTGTGTGCAAATGTGGCAGTTTTTTGCCGGTGGAGCCATGGTTAAGGGCCCTTCGGGCTCTCGGGTGAAGGAAAACTCTATGGTGGAGAGGTGAGAGGCATCAAAATGGCTTAACCATGGCGTACGGGTGTGGTTGAACCGGTGCCGAGAGCCGTAGGATGCACGGGATCCGGCCGTGCGCCGGACAGTCTTGTGTGCAATTATGGATGTTCTAGAGTCGTGGAGCTATAGTTAAGGGCCGTTCGGGCTCTCGGGTGATGACAAACATTGTGGTGGTGGGGCCAGAGGTGTCAAAATGCCTTAACCATGGCATACGGTCGTGCTTGACCTAGTGTCGAGAGCTGTAGGACACGCACGAACCGCGGCGTGCGGTAGCATATTCGTGTGTGCAAATATGGCGGTTCTAGGGCTGTGGAGCCATGGTTAAGGGCCATTCGGGTTCTCGGGCGGCAACAAACGCTGTGGTGGAGAGGCTAGAGGTGTCAAAATGCCTTAACCATGGTGTACGGGCATGCTTGACTCGGTGCGGGAGCCATAGGATGCGTTGGAACCGGCCGTGCGGCGGCATGGTCGTGTGTGCAAATATGGCGGTTACGGAGCCGTGGAGCCAAGGTTAAGGGCCGTTCGGGCTCTCGAGCGATGGCAAACGCTATGGTAGAGAGGCCGGAGGTGTCAAAATGCCTTAACCATGGCGTACGGGCATGCTTGACTCAGTGCGAGAGCCATAGGATGCGTTGGAACCGGCCGTGCGGCGGCATGGTCGTGTGTGCAAATATGGCGGTTTGCGGCCGTGGAGCTGTGGTTAAGGGCCCTTCAGGCTCTCGGGTGATGAAAAACTCTATGGTGGAGAGGTGAGAGGCATCAAAATGGCTTAACCATGGCGTACGGGCGTGCTTGACCCGGTGCCTTAGAGCCGTAGGATGCACGGGGATCCGGGCGTGCGGCGGCACGGTCGTGTGTGCAATTATGGATGTTCGGAGTCGTGGAGCTATAGTTAAGGGCCGTTCGGGCTCTCGGGTGATGACAAATATTGTGGTGGTGAGGCCAGAGGCGTCAAAATGCCTTAACCATGGCATACGGTCGTGCTTGACCTAGTGTCGAGAGCTATAGGACATGCAGGAACTGGCTGTGCGCTTGCATAGTCGTGTGTGCAAATATGGCAGTTCTAGAGCTGTGGAGCCATGGTTAAGGGCCATTCGGGTTCTCGGGCGGTAATAAACGCTGTGGTGGAGAGGCCAAAGGTGTCAAAATGCCTTAACCATGGTGCATGGGCGTGCTTGACTTGGTGCAAGGAGCCGCAGGATGCATAGGAACCGGCCGTGCGGCAGCAAAGTCGTGTGTGCAAATATGGCAGTTCTGGAGCCATGGAGCCGAGGTTAGGGGCCGTTCAGGCTCTCGAGCAATGACAAACGCTATGGTAGAGAGGCCAGAGGTGTCAAAATGCCCTAACCATGGCGTACGGGCTTGCTTGACTCAGTGCCGGGAGCCATAGGACGCGTTGGAACCGACCATGCGGCAGCATGGTCGTGTGTGCAAATGTGGCGGTTTTGCGCCGTGGAGCCATGGTTAAGGGCCCTTCGGGCTCTCGGGTGATGGAAAACTCTATGGTGGAGAGGTGAGAGGCATCAAAATGGCTTAACCATGGCGTACGGGTGTGCTTGAACCGGTGCCAAGAGCCGTAGGATGCACGGGATCCGGCCGTGCGCCGGCTGCAGTCATGTGTGCAATTATGGATGTTACCGGAGTCGTGGAGCTATAGTTAAGGGCCGTTCGGGCTCTCGGGTGATGACAAACATTGTGGTGGTGGGGCCAGAGGTGTCAAAACGCCTTAACCATGGCATAAGGTCGTGCTTGACCTAGTGTCGAGAGCTGTAGGACACGTAGGAACCGGGCGTGCGGTAGCATAGTCATGTGTGCAAATATGGCGGTTCTAGAGCGGTGGAGCCATGGTTAAGGGCCATTCGGGTTCTTGGGCGGCAACAAATGCTGTGGTGGAGAGAGGCCAGCGGTGTCAAAAACCTTAACCATAGTGCATGGGCGTGCTTGACTTGGTGCGAGGAGCCGTAGGATGCACAGGAACCGTACCGTGCGGCCCAAAGTCGTGTGTGCAAATATGGCGGTTACGGAGCGTGTGGCCGAGGTTAAGTGCCGTTCGAGGCTCTCGAGTGATGGCAAACGCTATGGTAGAGAGGCCAGAGGTGTCAAAATGCCTTAACCATGGTGTACGGGCATGCTTGACTCAGTGCGGGGAGCCATAAAATGCGTTGGAACCGGCCGTGCGGCAGCATAGTCGAGTGTGCAAATATGGCAGTTTTGGAGCCGTGGAGGCATGGTTAAGGGCCCTTCAGGCTCTCGGGTGATGGAAAACTCTATGGTGGAGAGGTGAGAGGCATCAAAATGGCTTAACCATGGCGTACGGGCGTGCTTGACCCGGTGCCTAGAGCCATAGGATGCACAGGATCCGGCCGTGCGGCAGCACGTCGTGTGTGCAATTATGGATGTTCGGAGTCATGGAGCTATAGTTAAGGGCCATTCGGGCTCTCGGGTGATGACAAACATTGTGGTGGTAAGGCCAAAGGCATCAAAACGCCTTAACCATGGCATACGGTCATGCTTGACCTAGTGTCAAGAGTGTAGGACACGCAGGAACCATTTGTGCGGTAGCATATTCGTGTGTGCAAATATGGCAGTTCTAGAGCTGTGGAGCCATGGTTAAGGGCCATTCGGGTTCTCAGCGGCAACAAAATGTTGTGGTGGAGAGGCTAGAGGTGTCAAAATGCCTTAACCATGGCGTACGGGCATGCTTGACTCGGTGCCGGGAGCCATAGGATGCGTTGGGCACGGCCGTGCGGCAGCGTGCAGTGTGTGCAAATATGGCGGTTTGGGCATCGTCGTGTGTGCAAATAGAGGTGTCAAAATGCCTTAACCATGGCGTACGGGCATGCTTTTGCGCCGGGAGCCATAAAATGCGTTGGAACCGGCCGTGGCATGGTCGTGTGTGCAAATATGGGTTAAGGGCCCATGGTTAAGGGCCCTTCGGGCTCTGTGGGGTGATGAAAAACTCTATGGTGGAGAGGTGAGAGGCATCAAAATGGCTTAACCATGGCGTACGGGCGTGCTTGACCGGTCGAGAGCCGTAGGATGCACGAGGATCCGACCGTGCGCGGCACGGTCGTGTGTGCAATTATGGATGTTGAGGTCATGGAGCTATAGTTAAGGGCCGTTCGGGCTCTCGGGTGATGACAAATATTGTGGTGGTGAGGCCGAGGTGTCAAAACGCCTTAACCATGGCATACGGTCGTGCTTGACCTAGCATCGAGAGCTATAGGACATGCGAGGCGGGGCGTGCGGTAGCATAGTCGTGTGTGCAAATATGGCAGTTCTAGAGCTGTGGAGCCATGGTTAAGGGCCATTCGGGTTCTCGGGCGGTAATAAACGCTGTGGTAGAGAGGCCAAAGGTGTTAAAATGCCTTAACCATGGTGCATGGGCGTGCTTGACTTGGTGCGAGGAGCCATAGGACGCATAGGAACCGGACGTGCGGCAGCAAAGTCGTGTGTGCAAATATGGCGGTTACGGAGCCGTGGAGCCGAGGTTAAGGGCCGATTAGGCTCTTGAGCGATAAACGCTATGGTAGAGAGGCCGAGAGGTGTCAAAATGCCTTAACCATGGCGTACGGGCATGCTTGACTCGGTCGGGAGCCATAGGATGCGTTGGAACCGGCCAAGCGGTAGCATGGTCGTGTGTGCAAATGTGGCGGTTTGCGCCGTGGAGCCATGGTTAAGGGCCCTTCGGGCTCTCGGGTGATGGAAAACTCTATGGTGGAGAGGTGAGAGGCATCAAAATGGCTTAACCATGGCGTACGGGTGTGGTTGACCCGGTGCCGAGAGCCGTAGGATGCACGGGGATCCGGCCGTGCGCCAGCACGAGTCGTGTGCAATTATGGATGTTACAGAGTCGTGGAGCTATAGTTAAGGGCGTTCGGGCTCTCGGGTGATGACAAACATTGTGGTGGGGGCCCGGAGGTGTCAAAATGCCTTAACCATGGCATACGGTCGTGCTTGACCTAGTGTCGAGCTATAGGACACGTAGGAACCATTTGTGTGCGGTAGCATAGTCGTGTGTGCAAATATGGCGGTTCTAGAGCGGTGGAGCCATGGTTAAGGGCCATTCGGGTTCTTGGGTGGCAACAAATGTTGTGGTTGAGAGGCCAGCAGTGTCAAAACGCCTTAACCATAGTGCATGGGCGTGATTGACTTGGTGCGAGGAGCCGTAGGATGCGCAGGAACCGGCCGTGCGGCAGCAAAGTTGTGTGTGCAAATATGGCAGTTCTGGAGCCGTGGAGCCGAGGTTAAGTGCCGTTCAGGCTCTCAAGTGACGGCAAACGCTGTGGTAGAGAGGCCAGAGGTGTCAAAATGCCTTAACCATGGCATACGGGCATGCTTGACTCGTAGGCCGGGAGCCATAAAATGCGTTGGAACCGACCGTGTGGCGGCATGGTCGAGTGTGCAAATATGGCGGTTTGGAGCCGTGGAGGCATGGTTAAGGGCCCTTCGGGCTCTCGGGTGATGGAAAACTCTATGGTGGAGAGGTGAGAGGCATCAAAATGGCTTAACCATGGCGTACGGGCGTGCTTGACCCGGTCCGAGAGCCATAGGATGCACGGGATCCGGCCGTGCGGCAGCACGGTCGTGTGTGCAATTATGGATGTTCTGGGTCGTGGAGCTGTAGTTAAGGGCCGTTCGGGCTCTCGGGTGATGACAAACATTGTGGTGGTGAGGCCCGGAGGCATCAAACGACTTAACCATGGCATACGGTCATGCTTGACCTAGTGTCAAGAGAGCTGTAGGACACGCACGAACCGGCTGTGCGGTAGCATATTCGTGTGTGCAAATATGGCAGTTCTAGAGCTGTGGAGCCATGGTTAAGGGCCATTCAGGTTCTCAGGCGGCAACAAACGCTGTGGTGGAGAGGCTAGACGTGTCAAAATGCCTTAACCATGGCGTACGGGCATGCTTGACTCAGTGCCAGGAGCCATAGGATGCGTTGGAACCCGGCCGTGCGGCGGCATGGTCGTGTGTGCAAATATGGCGGTTACGGAGCCGTGGAGCCAAGGTTAAGGGCCGTTCGGGCTCTTGAGCGATGGCAAACGCTATGGTAGAGAGGCCGAGGTGTCAAAATGCCTTAACCATGGCGTACGGGCATGCTTGACTCGGTCTGCCGAGAGCCATAGGATGCGTTGGAACCGACCGTGCGGCAGCATGGTCGTGTGTGCAAATATGGCGTTTTGCGGCCCGTGGGGCTGTGGTTAAGGGCCCTTCGGGCTCTCGGGTGATGAAAAACTCTATGGTGGAGAGGTGAGAGGCATCAAAATGGCTTAACCATGGCGTACGGGCATGCTTGACCCGGTCCGGGAGCGTAGGATGCACGGGGATCCGGCCGTGCGGCGGCCAGTCGTGTGTGCAATTATGGATGTTCTGGAGTCGTGGAGCTATAGTTAAGGGCCGTTCGGGCTCTCGGGTGATGACAAATATTGTGGTGGTGAGGCCAGAGGCGTCAAAACGCCTTAACCATGGCATACGGTCGTGCTTGACATAGTGTCGAGAGCTATAGGACATGCAGGAACTGGCTGTGCGGTAGCATAGTCGTGTGTGCAAATATGGCCGTTCTAGAGCTGTGGAGCCATGGTTAAGGGCCATTCGGGTTCTCGGGCGGTAATAAACATTGTGGTGGAGAGGCCAAAGGTGTTAAAACGCCTTAACCATGGTGCATGGGCGTGCTTGACTTGGTGCGAGGAGCCGTAGGACGCATAGGAACCGGCCGTGCGCGGCAAAGTCGTGTGTGCAAATATGGCGGTTCCGGAGCCATGGAGCCGAGGTTAAGGGCCGTTCGGGCTCTCGGCGACGACAAACACTATGGTAGTGAGGCCCGAGAGGTGTCAAAATGAATTAACCATGGTGTACGGGCTTGCTTGACTCGGTCTTTGGGAGCCATAGGACGCGTTGAAACCGACCATGCGGCGGCATGGTCGTGTGTGCAAATGTGGCGGTTTTGCGGCCGTGGAGCCATGGTTAAGGGCCCTTCGGGCTCTCGGGTGATGGAAAACTCTATGGTGGAGAGGTGAGAGGCATCAAAATGGCTTAACCATGGCGTACGTGTGTGCTTGAACCCCGGTGCGAGAGCCGTAGGATGCACGGGGATCCGGCCGTGCGCCGGCATAGTCGTGTGTGCAATTATGGATGTTACGGAGTCGTGGAGCTATAGTTAAGGGCTGTTCGGGCTCTTGGGTGATGACAAACATTGTGGTGGTGGGGCCGGAGGTGTCAAAATGCCTTAACCATGGCATACGGTCGTGCTTGACCTAGTGTCGAGAGAAATTTGTAGGACACGTAGGAGCCGGCTGTGCGGTAGCATAGTCGTGTGTGCAAATATGGCGGTTCTAGGCGGAGGAGCCATGGTTAAGGGCCATTCGGGTTCTTGGGCGGCAACAAATGCTGTGGTCGAGAGGCCCACGGTGTCAAAACGCCTGAACCATAGTGCATGGGCGTGCTTGACTTGGTGCGAGGAGCCGTAGGATGCGCGAGGAACCGGCCGTGCGCGGCAAAGTCATGTGTGCAAATATGGCGGTTACGGAGCCGTGGAGCCGAGGTTAAGTGCGTTCAGGCTCTCGAGTGATGGCAAAGCTATTGTAGAGAGGCCCGGAGGTGTCAAAATGCCTTAACCATGGCGTACGGGCATGCTTGACTCGAGCGGGAGCCATAAAATGCGTTGGAACCGGCCGTGCGGCGGCATGGTCGAGTGTGCAAATATGGCGGTTTTGGGCCGTGGAGGCATGGTTAAGGGCCCTTCGGGCTCTCGGGTGATGGAAAACTCTATGGTGGAGAGGTGAGAGGCATCAAAATGGCTTAACCATGGCGTACGGGCATGCTTGACCGGTCGAGAGCCATAGGATGCACGGGGATCCGGCCGTGCGCGGCCGGTCGTGTGTGCAATTATGGATGTTCGGAGTCGTGGAGCTGTAGTTAAGGGCCATTCGGGCTCTTGGGTGATGACAAACATTGTGGTGGTGAGGCCGGATGCATCAAAACGCCTTAACCATGGCATACGGTCATGCTTGACCTAGTGTCAAGAGGCGTAGGACATGCACGAACCGGGCGTGCAGGTGCGGTAGCATATTCGTGTGTGCAAATATGGCGGTTCTAGTTTGTGGAGCCATGGTTAAGGGCCATTCAGGTTCTCAAGTGGCAACAAACGCTGTGGTGGAGAGGCTAGAGGTGTCAAAATGCCTTAACCATGGCGTACGGGCATGCTTGACTCAGTGCCGGGAGCCATAGGATGCGTTGGGCCCGGCCGTGCGGCGGCATGGTCATGTGTGCAAATATGGCGGTTCGGAGGGCCGTGGAGCCAAGGTTAAGGGCCATTCGGGCTCTCGAGCAATGGCAAACGCTATGGTAGAGAGGCCGGAGGTGTCAAAATTCCTTAACCATGGCGTACGGGCATGCTTGACTCGGTCGAGAGCCATAGGATGCGTTGGAACCGACCGTGTGGCGGCATGGTCGTGTGTGCAAATATGGCAGTTTGCGGCCGTGGAGGCGTGGTTAAGGGCCCTTGAGGCTCTCGGGTGATGAAAAACTCTATGGTGGAGAGGTGAGAGGCATCAAAATGGCTTAACCATGGCGTACGGGCGTGCTTGACCGGTGCCGAGAGCCGTAGGATGCACGGGATCCGTGTGCGGCGGCACGGTCGTGTGTGCAATTATGGATGTTACTGGAGTCGTGGAGCTATAGTTAAGGGCCGTTCGGGCTCTCGGGTGATGACAAATATTGTGGTGGTGAGGCTAGAGGCGTCAACGCCTTAACCATGGCATTCGGTCGTGCTTGACCTAGTGTCGAGAGCTGTAGGACACGCAGGAACCGGCTGTGCGGTAGCATAGTCGTGTGTGCAAATATGGCAGTTCTAGAGCCGTGGAGCCATGGTTAAGGGCCATTCGGGTTCTCGGGCGGTAATAAACGCTGTGGTGGAGAGGCCAAAGGTGTAAAACGCCTTAACCATGTGCATGGGCGTGCTTGACTTGGTGCGTGGAGTCGTAGGACGCATAGGAACCGGCCGTGCGCGGCAAAGTCGTGTGTGCAAATATGGCGGTTCGGAGCCGTGGAGCCGAGGTTAAGGGCCGTTCGGGCTCTCGAGCGACGACAAACGCTATGGTAGAGAGGCCGAGGTGTCAAAATGCCTTAACCATGGCGTACGGGCTTGCTTGACTCGGTGCGAGAGCCATAGGACGCGTTGGAACCGACCATGCGGCGGCATGGTCGTGTGTGCAAATGTGGCGGTTTTGCGCCGTGGAGCCATGGTTAAGGGCCCTTCGGGCTCTCGGGTGATGGAAAACTCTATGGTGGAGAGGTGAGAGGCATCAAAATGGCTTAACCATGGCGTACGGGTGTGCTTGAACCGGTCCGAAGGCCGTAGGATGCACGGGATCCGGCCGTGCGCCGGCACGGTCGTGTGTGCAATTATGGATGTACGGAGTCGTGGAGCTATAGTTAAGGGCCGTTCGGGCTCTCGGGTGATGACAAACATTGTGGTCGTGGGACCCGGAGGTGTCAAAAACGCCTTAACCATGGCATACGGTCATGCTTGACCTAGTGTCGAGAGCTGTAGGACACGTAGGAACCGGCTGTGCGGTAGCATAGTCGTGTGTGCAAATATGGCAGTTCTAGAGCAGTGGAGCCATGGTTAAGGGCCATTCGGGTTCTTGGGCGGCAACAAATGCTGTGGTCGAGGCGCCAGCGGTGTCAAAACGCCTTAACCATAGTGCATGGGCGTGCTTGACTTGGTGCGAGGAGCCGTAGGATGCGCAGGAACCGGCCGTGCGGCAGCAAAGTCGTGTGTGCAAATATGGCGGTTCTGGGCCGTGGAGCCGAGGGTTAAGTGCCGTTTAGGCTCTCAGTGACGGCAAACGCTATGGTAGAGAGGCCGGAAGGTGTCAAAATGCCTTAACCATGGCGTACGGACATGCTTGACTCGGCCGGGAGCCATAAAATGCGTTGGAACCGGCCCAGGTGCGGCGGCATGGTCGAGTGTGCAAATATGGTAGTTTTGGAGCCGTGGAGGCATGGTTAAGGTCCCTTCGGGCTCTCGGGTGATGGAAAACTCTATGGTGGAGAGGTGAGAGGCATCAAAATGGCTTAACCATGGCGTACGGGCGTGCTTGACCCGGTGCCGAGAGCCGTAGGATGCACGGGATCCGACCGTAAGGCGGCACGATCGTGTGTGCAATTATGGATGTTGGAGTCGTGGAGCTATAGTTAAGGGCCGTTCGGGCTCTTGGGTGATGACAAACATTGTGGTGGTGAGGCCGGAGGTGTCAAAATGCCTTAACCATGGCATACGGTCATGCTTGACCTAGTGTCGAGAGCGTAGGACACGTAGGAACCGGCTGTGCGGTAGCATAGTCGTGTGTGCAAATATGGCGTTCTAGAGCGGAGGAGCCATGGTTAAGGGCCATTCAGGTTCTCGGGCGGCAACAAATGCTGGTGGAGAGGCTACGGTGTCAAAACGCCTTAACCATAGTGCATGGGCGTGCTTGACTTGGTGCGGGAGCCATAGGATGCGCAGGAACCGGCCGTGCGGCAGCATGGTCATGTGTGCAAATATGGCGTTCTGGGCCGTGGAGCCGAGGTTAAGTGCCGTTCGGGCTCTCGAGTGATGGCAAACGCTATTGTAGAGAGGCCGGAGGTGTCAAAATGCCTTAACCATGGCGTACGGGCATGCTTGACTCGGTCTTGCAGGAGCCATAAAATGCGTTGGAACCGACCGTGCGGCAGCATGGTCGAGTGTGCAAATATGGCGGTTTGGAGCCGTGGAGGCATGGTTAAGGGCCCTTCAGGCTCTCGGGTGATGGAAAACTCTATGGTGGAGAGGTGAGAGGCATCAAAATGGCTTAACCATGGCGTACGGGCATGCTTGACCCGGTCGAGAGCCATAGGATGCACGGGATCCGGCCGTGCGGCGGCACGGTCGTGTGTGCAATTATGGATGTTCAGGTCGTGGAGCTGTAGTTAAGGGCCATTCGGGCTCTTGGGTGATGACAAACATTGTGGTGGTGAGGCCCGGATGCATCAAAACGCCTTAACCATGGCATACGGTCATGCTTGACCTAGTGTCAAGAAGCGTAGGACATGCACGAAAGCATTTGTGCGGTAGCATATTCGTGTGTGCAAATATGGCGAGTTCTAGAGCGGTGGAGCCATGGTTAAGGGCCATTCGGGTTCTCAAGTGGCAACAAATGCTGTGGTGGAGAGGCTAGAGGTGTGTCAAAATGCCTTAACCATAGTGCATGGGGCATGCTTGACTCGGTGCCGGGAGCCATAGGATGCGTTGGAGCCGGCCGTGCGGCGGCATGGTCATGTGTGCAAATATGGCGGTTCGGAGCCGTGGAGCCAAGGTTAAGTGCCATTCGGGCTCTCGGCGATGGCAAACGCTATGGTAGAGAGGCCGGAGGTGTCAAAATTCCTTAACCATGGCGTACGGGCATGCTTGACTCGGCCAGGAGCCATAGGATGCGTTGGAACCGGCCCAGGTGTGGCGGCATGGTCGTGTGTGCAAATATGGCGGTTTTGGAGCCGTGGAGGCATGGTTAAGGGCCCTTCGGGCTCTCGGGTGATGAAAAACTCTATGGTGGAGAGGTGAGAGGCATCAAAATGGCTTAACCATGGCGTACGGGCGTGCTTGACCCGTGCAGAGCCGTAGGATGCACGGGATCCGTGCGGCAGCACGGTCGTGTGTGCAATTATGGATGTGCAGGTCGTGGAGCTATAGTTAAGGGCCGTTCGGGCTCTCGGGTGATGACAAATATTGTGGTGGTGAGGCTAGAGGCGTCAAAACGCCTTAACCATGGCATACGGTCATGCTTGACCTAGTGTCGAGAGCTATAGGACATGTGGGGGGGGGTTGTGCGGTAGCATAGTCGTGTGTGCAAATATGGCGGTTCTAGAGCTGTGGAGCCATGGTTAAGGGCCATTCGGGTTCTCGGGCGGCAACAAACGCTGTGGTGGAGAGGCCTAAGGTGTCAAAACTCCTTAACCATGTGCATGGGCGTGCTTGACTTGGTGCGGGAGCCATAGGATGCGTTGGAACCCCGGCCGTGCGGCGGCAAGTCGTGTGTGCAAATATGGCGGTTACGGAGGCCGTGGAGCCAAGGTTAAGGGCCGTTCGGGCTCTCGGCGATGGACAAACGCTATGGTAGAGAGGCCGGAGGTGTCAAAATGCCTTAACCATGGTGTACGGGCTTGCTTGACTCGGTCGAGAGCCATGGGATGCGTTGGAACCGACCATGCGGCAGCATGGTCGTGTGTGCAAATGTGGCGGTTTTGCCGTGGAGCCTTGGTTAAGGGCCCTTCGGGCTCTCGGGTGATGGAAAACTCTATGGTGGAGAGGTGAGAGGCATCAAAATGGCTTAACCATGGCGTACGGGTGTGCTTGAACCGGTGCGAGGCCGTAGGATGCACGGGATCCGGCCGTGCGCCGGCACGGTCGTGTGTGCAATTATGGATGTTGCGGAGTCGTGGAGCTATAGTTAAGGGCCGTTCGGGCTCTCGGGTGATGACAAACATTGTGGTCGTGGGGCGGAAGGTGTCAAAACGCCTTAACCATGGCATACGGTCATGCTTGACCTAGTGTCGGAAGGCTGTAGGACACGTAGGAACCGGTGTGCGGTAGCATAGTCGTGTGCAAATATGGCGGTTCTAGGCGGTGGAGCCATGGTTAAGGGCCATTCGGGTTCTTGGGCGGCAACAAATGCTGTGGTCGAGAGGCCAGCGGTGTCAAACGCCTTAACCATAGTGCATGGGCGTGCTTGACTTGGTGCGAGGAGCCGTAGGATGCGCATAGGAACCGGCCGTGCGGCGGCAAAGTCGTGTGTGCAAATATGGCGTTCTGGAGCCGTGGGCCAGGGTTAAGTGCCGTTTAGGCTCTCGAGTGATGGCAAGCGCTATGGTAGAGAGGCCAGGTGTCAAAATGCCTTAACCATGGCGTACGGACATGCTTGACTCGGGTCGGGAGCCATAAAATGCGTTGGAACCGGCCGTGCGGCGGCATGGTCGAGTGTGCAAATATGGTAGTTTTGGAGCCGTGGAGGCATGGTTAAGGGTCCCTTCGGGCTCTCGGGTGATGGAAAACTCTATGGTGGAGAGGTGAGAGGCATCAAAATGGCTTAACCATGGCGTACGGGTGTGCTTGACCCGGTGCCGAGAGCCGTAGGATGCCGGGATCCGGCCGTGCGCCGGCACGGTCGTGTGTGCAATTATGGATGTTCAGGTCGTGGAGCTGTAGTTAAGGGCCATTCGGGCTCTCGGGTGATGACAAACATTGTGGTGGTGAGGCCGGAGGCATCAAAATGCCTTAACCATGGCATACGGTCATGCTTGACCTAGTGTCAAGAGGGCGTAGGACACGCACGAACCGGTATGCGGTAGCATATTTGTGTGTGCAAATATGGCGGTTCTAGAGCGGTGGAGCCATGGTTAAGGGCCATTCGGGTTCTCGGGCAGCAACAAACGCTGTGGTGGAGAGGCTAGAGGTGTCAAAATGCCTTAACCATGGCGCTTACGGGCATGCTTGACTGCAAATATGGCGGTGCGGTGGAGCGGGAGCCCTTAGGATGCGTTGAGAGGCGGAGGCATCAAAATGCGGCGGCATGGTCGTGTGTGCAAATATGGCGGTGCGGCCGCATGGGAGCCATGGAGGCATGGTTAAGGGCCCTTCGGGCTCTCGAGGTGATGGAAAACTCTATGGTGGAGGCGAGAGGCATCAAAATGGCTTAACCATGGCGTACGGGCGTGCTTGACCCGGTCTTGAGAGCCATAGGATGCACGGGATTTGACGGTGCGGCGGCACGGTCGTGTGTGCAATTATGGATGTTACGGAGTCGTGGAGCTGTAGTTAAGGGCCGTTCGGGCTCTCGGGTGATGACAAACATTGTGGTGGTGAGGCCGAGGCATCAAAATGCCTTAACCATGGCATACGGTCATGCTTGACCTAGTGTCGAGGCTATAGGACACGCACGAGCGGGCGTGCGATAGCATATTCGTGTGCGCAAATATGGCGAGTTCTAGAGCTGTGGAGCCATGGTTAAGGGCCATTCGGGTTCTCGAGGCGGCAACAAATGCTGTGGTGGAGAGGCTAGAGGTGTCAAAATGCCTTAACCATGGCGTACGGGCATGCTTGACTTCGGTGCCAGGAGCCATAGGATCGTTGGATGCCGGCCGTGCGGCGGCATGGTTGTGTGTGCAAATATGGCGGTTACGGAGCCGTGGAGCCAAGGTTAAGGGCCGTTCGGGCTCTTGAGCGATGGCAAACACTATGGTAGAGAGGCCGGAGGTGTCAAAATGCCTTAACCATGGTGTACGGGCATGCTTGACTCGGTCTGCAGGAAGCCATAGGATGCGTTGGAACCGACCATGCGGCAGCATGGTCATGTGTGCAAATATGGCAGTTTGCGCCGTGGAGCTGTGGTTAAGGGCCCTTCGGGCTCTCGGGTGATGAAAAACTCTATGGTGGAGAGGTGAGAGGCATCAAAATCGCTTAACCATGGCGTACGGGCGTGCTTGAACCGGTCTTGAGAGCCATAGGATGCACGGGATCCGTCTTTTGTGCGGCACGGTCGTGTGTGCAATTATGGATGTTCTGGAGTCGTGGAGCTATAGTTAAGGGCCGTTCGGGCTCTCGGGTGATGACAAATATTGTGGTGGTGAGGCCAGAGGTGTCAAAACGCCTTAACCATGGCATACGGTCTTGCTTGACCTAGTGTCGAGAGCTATAGGACATGCAGGAGGCCCGGTTTGTGCGGTTGCATAGTCGTGTGTGCAAATATGGCAGTTCTAGAGGCACATTGTGGAGCCATGGTTAAGGGCCATTCGGGTTCTCGAGGTGGTAATAAATGCTGTGGTGGAGAGGCCAAAGGTGTTAAAATGCCTTAACCATGGTGCATGGGCGTGCTTGACTTGGTGCGAGGAGCCGTAGGACGCATAGGAACCGGCCGTGCGCGGCAAAGTCGTGTGTGCAAATATGGCGGTTACGGAGCCATGGAGCCGAGGTTAAGGTGCCGTTCGGGCTCTCGAGCAACGACAAATGCTATGGTAGAGAGGCCGGAGGTGTCAAAATGCCTTAACCATGGCGTACGGGCTTGCTTGACTCGGTGCGGGAGCCATAAAATGCGTTGGAACCGACCATGCGGCGGCATGGTCGTGTGTGCAAATATGTGGCGGTTTGCGCGTGGAGCCATGGTTAAGGGCCCTTCGGGCTCTCGGGTGATGGAAAACTCTATGGTGGAGAGGTGAGAGGCATCAAAATGGCTTAACCATGGCGTACGGGTGTGCTTGAAGCCGGTGCCGAGAGCCGTAGGATGCACGGGATCCGGCCGTGCGCCGGCACGGTCGTGTGTGCAATTATGGATGTTCTAGAGTCGTGGAGCTATAGTTAAGGGCCGTTCGGGCTCTCGGGTGATGACAAACATTGTGGTGGTGGGGCTAGAGGTGTCAAACGCCTTAACCATGGCATACGGTCATGCTTGACCTAGTGTCGAAAGTTTGTAGGACACGTAGGAGCCGTTTGTGCGGTAGCATAGTCGTGTGTGCAAATATGGCAGTTCTAGAGGCGGTGGAGCCATGGTTAATGGCCATTCGGGTTCTTGGGCAGCAACAAATGCTGTGGTGGAGAGAGGCGGTGTCAAAACGCCTTAACCATAGTGCATGGGCGTGCTTGACTTGGTGCGGGCCATAGGATGCACGAGGAACCGGTCGTGTGGCGGCAAAGTCGTGTGTGCAAATATGGCGGTTACGGAGACGTGGGCAAGGTTAAGGGCCGTTCGAGGCTCTTGAGTGATGGCAAACACTATGGTAGAGGCCGAGGTGTCAAAATGCCTTAACCATGGCGTACGAGGCATGCTTGACTCGAGAGCCGGGAGCCATAAAATGCGTTGGAACCGGCCGTGCGGCGGCATGGTCGTGTGTGCAAATATGGCAGTTTGGGCCGTGGAGGCATGGTTAAGGGCCCTTCGGGCTCTCGGGTGATGGAAAACTCTATGGTGGAGAGGTGAGGGCATCAAAATGGCTTAACCATGGCGTACGGCGTGCTTGACCCGGTGCCGAGAGCCATAGGATGCACGGGGATCCGGCCGTGCGGCGGCTGCAGTCATGTGTGCATTTATGGATGTTACGGAGTCGTGGAGCTTGTAAGGTCCTAGATGGCTAGAGGGGGGTGAATAGCCTATAAAATTTTCTACAAACTCACTAAGCAAACTTCATTAGATACACAAATGACGGAAAGCAAGTTATGCTTAGCCTACTAGATGTTGCAAGCCTCCTATCCAAGCAATTCTAGTAGGTGATCACTAGTACACACAAAAGCTACCACTAGTGATCAAAGAGTTCTACCCCACGGGAATTAGTCTACACAAGAAGTGGTTCGACCAACCACGCAAGCAATTCTACTTTGCAAGAATGTAATCAAAGGTAATACATGAGAGGGTAGGAGCTTGTTATACCAACGTGTCGAGTCGAGTTGCCAATCACCAAGGAGATGAACAATCAATCACAATCGGTAACACACAAAGGATGATGACCAATCACCGGGGAGACAAGATGAACACAATGATTTATCCCCGGATGTTCACTTGGGCACGCGAAGCTACGTCACCCGTTGTGTCGACCAACACCTAGATGGTTCCTCGGTGTGACCCTCAAGTCACTAGCCCCTCAAGGCTCGCCCAAGAGCACCGCAAGACACCACTCTCAAGCGAGGTACTCAACGACACGCTTGTTGATCACTAGGATGCTCTTCGTGATCCCCACGAGGTGAGCTCAAACCTCTCACAATCAACCGGGAGGTGGCCAAGAACAATCACCTTCTCTTGCCAACGCCTCCAACAATCTCAAGCCGGCTAGACGGTACTCTCCAAGAGTAACAAGAAATCCACCGGCGGAAACCACCCACAAGTGCCACTAGATGCCCTCAAGCAATGCAATGCACTAGGTGATTCACTCGATCTCTCTTAGGATGAACAACCAAGCAAGGGAGAAGAGTGGGAGGTGTTTCTTCGGCTCAAAGGATGAATGAATGAGTTGGGAGAGCCAAGAGTAGGAACCAAGCCCGGCCACCCATCTATTTATAGCGGAAACTCTTCAAACTAGCCGTTGACCTCGAGTGGCGCTTCCTGCCGGATGCGTCGGCGCTCGGCCGACGAGCCGTCGCCGCTCTCCCCATATTTGTGCCACCCGATCGTTGGGATTTAAAGTGCGCCACGTCACCGCCGGACGATCAAGTGATCCGCCCGGACGTTCGCGCGTGCGTCCAGCCAGCGTCCAGAAGCCCAGCGTCCGCGCGCCGCGTCCGCCAGGCCGCAGCTTCGGAAGTTCCCAGTCCCGCGTCTGTAATGCCCCGCCCAGCTTTCTGGCGTCCAAAAGCTCCCAGCCCGAGCCAGCCAGCGCCATGCCAAGATTCAACATAGCCGAGGGCCAGCTACCTGATAGCACGCGTCAGCCCTTTGCGTCCAATCCGTCGCCCCGCAGACACATGCAGGTGCTCGTCACAATGCGCGGGCGTCAGCTGCCAACGTGTCGGCGCCTCTTGCAGATCTTGCCTTTCGCCGTGACGTCGATCAAGTTCTCGGACATGCTATCCAACAAGTATACCAACTTGATCATCGGGGGAATAGCATGAATTCAACCAAATTTTGCATCCGGCGCAATAGAAAATATGTATCCATTTTTCCCAAAAACGCCGAATCCGCCTCACATGCTCGGCGGGAGGAAGAGAGGAACCCAAGCCCATCTCTACCACAAACCACGTAGCGCGCCCAACGCCACCTTTGTAAATGTGCCAACACAACCAAGTGTACAACTCCATGTGCTTGTGTGTTAGCTTTTCACAAACATTTCCCAAAGGTTAGGTTAGCTCACTAGGTCCTACATGCAATGCACTTCATGAATTCACTAGTGGCACCCATGCGTCGAATAGCTAGATAAGACTTCCTCTTAATAGTGCGGCTATCGATCCTAAACCACTCACACCCTCTATGGTGTCTTGAGTGCAAAACAAAATGGCCCTATCCGGTTATACCTTTGACTTGAGCCCATTTTGTTCTCCAAAATGATATGAACGCTTCACACCAACATGTGACCGTCTCGATCCATCGACCTTGACTTCACTTGCCCTTCACCGTGCATCGGTCCATGGGGCGCCTAGTCTTGCCCGAGCTTCACCATCGCATGGTCCTTCACTCGAAGCCTCAACTAGCCCTTCACCTTGACACCGGTCCATGGAGCCAAGCATCATCTTGATCTTCATCTTTGATCACATGACATGTGTCATCCTTCATATCACAATAGCTCATCATGTGGACAACCTTTCTCTAAATCAACCACTTAGATAAACAAGGTTAGTCTAGGTTTCATCAATTAGCCAAAACCAAAC